>CAJPDP010269086.1:0-11227 GCA_905336975.1 Bombina variegata variegata
CACAAAATTCTACTTTTGCCGGTCTCGAGCCTTTGATAACTAAGGCGTATCAGACTCGCCACAAATACGCTGCGGAATACGCAGCGTATTTGAGGTTGACGGCTTGATAACTAGGCCCCTCTATCTGAACCACAAAAGAAAAAAATTGTGTTCAATGTCCCTTTAATTTTTTAAATGTGCCCCAGAAAATATGTGATGATCCTTTTAAATAATAAAAAACCGTGGCATTTAAAAAAAAATATATAACTGCCCTAGGCAGTTTTTGGGAACTAAAGTTGGAGCTAGAGTGTGGGGTGTTAAAAAAAAACAGCACTGAAAAGTGCCTTTACATAGCAGTCTATGGGAACTGTATGTTCCCAGTAAATATATATGTATATGCTTATGTACATATACATTTATGTGTAAATATGTATATATACACACATTAATGCCTACATATATATGTATATAAGCACGAGAGTCCCATTCGAGCCTATGGAAGCATGCTCTCGAGAGCTCAATGCTTCAGTGCAATGCAAATGTTAGGTTGCATTTGCATTGCACCTATCTCGTAATACCAGCGCACGTTTGCATGAGCGAGTATTACTCTGTGTAGTGCAAATATCGCTTTAGCGAAAGTGATATTTTGAGCTTTACTTATAATCTGGCCCTTAATATCTAAAGAAGAATTTGAAATGATAAAAAAAATGTACACAGCTTGGGTTAAATTTATCTTAATTTTTGTAACAATCCTTTCCCAAGAACTGTTGCTGCTTGATAATTAAAGGGACGGTAAATTTCAGATAGAGCATGCAATTATAATCAACTTTTCAATTTACTTTTCTTTTCTAATTTGTTTTATTTTCTTGGTATCCGTTGTTGAAAAGCATACGTAGGTAGGCCCAATACCTTCAATGCACTACTAGGTGCAAGATTCAGATTGGTAATGGCACATATATCTCTTGTTATTGGCTCACCTGATGTGTTCGATTAGCTCGCAGTAGTGCATATTAATTTCTGACCTATGTAATTTCATATAATTTTGAGTAAATTCAGAATAAACAATTTCAACATCCACTAAAACGTCAATCATATTTGAAAATTATGGTAACTCCAGTTTTAGTTGTATAAAAATACATAGTTGTAAAGTTCTATTTTTTTTTTTACTAGAGAATTTTTAATACATTTTTTAAATCCATTTTTTTTATATCCACCATCCGGATGTATCATTATACAAAACTTGCAGTTCTTCTTCTGCAAGAGAAGGGGTGGCATTAATCACCCCAAACAAACACATTCAATGTGTTTTATGTCCACTACCTCAGAGGTGGTAGAGAGGGCAAGGAGCAGTATTCAGGTGACAACTTCTTCTTACTTTGTGAACCTGCCAAGAAGGGCTCAAAAACAGCAAACGCAGCAGCATATGCTACAAATGTAAGGCCATTATTACAGTGGATGTGCCATTGAACTTTTATTGAATTGAGTGTTTTATAAAAATAGATTGAATAAAATTAGGTCATAAAAATGTTTTGTAAATCTCACTGCATGAGGTACAAATTAAACAAACTATGACAAGACTAAGGTTAAAATAAAACATATAAATAGATAGAAAAATATATGTTAGATGATATATATCAATGGCCTTAATTAAATTAAGCACTCAAAATTATAAAATACATTGAAAGCTAAACAAAAAAACAAAAAAAATTGACAACATAAAATCACAATTTATGAGTCTACTCAAGAATCAGGGGGATATTCTAAGATAACAGCACAATGAATGCCATAGCATTTTATCTCTGTTGGAAGCAATCTTTTTTTTTTTTTTGGACAATACAAATGTTTCTGCCTCTAACAATCTGCAGTTAGATTTATCATTTAGCTTTGTCAGGAAGGTGCTGTTGGGGTTATTGTATTTTTTTTACTTTGTAGCTCATTAGGTTTGTTTGCCTGTTTGGTGTTTTGCAGTTTGAATTTACTTTTCTTTTCATATTCTTTGACATGCAGCAACATTTTTATTATTTTCCTATATTTGTTTTCAAGCTGCTATTGATACTGGATGTTCTGCCACTAGTAATATACAGTAGGGTGCTAAGTGCATCATTGATTGAATGTTTTATGGAAGCATTTTTGCTTTCATGAGATGTATAAGATGACTTTGCAACCTTCTGTAGTTCTACCAAACACATATTTGGTATAAAAGATTTGTGGGTGGTTCTATGGGGTTTGTGAATCCATAACGTTTTTGTATTCTTTGTTATTCTTCCTCAGGGTTGGTGATGCTAGATATGCCAAAATGGAGAGTTATATCCTTTACCTGCTGCTAAAGATAAATTGTGGAAACCTGTTCCTAAGGTTGATGGGGCCATTTCTTCCCTTACTTAGGCTCAGATTACAAGTTAAGCGCAAAATATTGCTTCCGCAAAAATTATATTTGCACTCAACTTAGCAATATCAGCGCACGCAAATGTGTGCTAGTATTACAAGTTAGGTGCAATGTGAACGAGACCTCGCATTTGCATGGTACAGAAGCATTGTGCTCACAAGAGCGTGCTGCTATAGGCTCAAAAGGGAGTCTCGTTCTGATGTTGTGAGACCCGGCACAGAACCTAAGCGCAGCAAAGGGGGTAAAGTTGTGCAATGATGGACAGCCAATAGAAATATATATGTATATGTACATATGTAATGGTTGGTTATTTATTACCATTTATCTAGCCCTAAATGTTCTATTTTCCTTTGTAAGATAGTTCTTCATTTACAGTTAATTAGATAGGAGGTTGTATTCCTTCTTTAGGAGGGCTTATTTGCAAGCAAGTTATATTTACAGTAATTTCTTTTGCTGATGTGGCTCTTGGTAATATAGTCTTTCTGTGCGGATATCTTATGACTCTGCCAGTAAGATTTTTTTAAACTTCTTTATGTTGTTTAAATGTACAATGATTACTTTTGTGATGTCTTTTTGTCATCATTCATTTGTGCTAGAGTATGTCTTTAGCTGTTCTTGCTTGAAAAGCTTCATAACTAGAATCTTGGTCTGCTGACATAATTTCTATTTTCAGATGTTTTAACTCTTTCTTTACAAGGAAGGTTATATTTCTGGTTTGGTTTTCCATTATTAATATGGTGTCTAGGGGTTTAGAAGCTTTTTTTTCTTCAGGACTAGCAGTCCAAGGGTGTTTTTAAAGCTCAAATTTACCAGTATCAGAGTTCCTCGGGTTCAGACTGGTGACAATTGAATATTAGTATTTGTTTTGCTTCAGTGCCTTTAACTGATTTGATCACTTATCCCTCTGCTTGTAAGGCTGCTAAGCCAATTACCAGACCTATTTATATGCTCTGGAAAATGCAGTTTTGCAGGGTCAGTTTACAGTTATTTTTCTGGAACAGGGCCAGCAGTTTTATTATCATTTTCCCTGTCCAAGTTTGTCATGTAGATTCAGTCAGAACTACAGGCTCTGGAAGGTGGTAGGTTAATTTTCAGGAAGCTTGTTATTACTCTGCTGTTGTCACTTGGGTTGTTATTATAGTCTCAAGGATATTTAATAGATTTCAGATCATGTTCCTATGATCCCTGTTAGTCAGGTAGATGGGAACTCCAATTTATTTGTTGTTCCAAGAAGTAGGGGTAACTTTAGGATCCTTTCTGAACTAGAAACTTTCTTTAGTTCATAGTCATGAAATGGAAGCTTTAAAACTCTTCTGTGAGATCAGTTATGTCCTTTATTGTTTTTAGAATGCTTACCTTTATGTTGTTATTTCTAGGAATATCTTTAATTTCTGAGATTTGCTTTTGCAGTTTGTTGCTTTTCTGTTTGGTCTGGCTACAGTTCTCAGAATATTCTCCAGTTTTGTCTTATCTGTAATCAGTTTTCAGGGTATTGCTGTATTTCTTGGCCAGAATTATATCTTGGTCCAAGCAGTATTTATTTTTTACAGTCTGTTGTTGTTTCTTTAACAACATTGACTGGAAAATCTTTTTTCCAAACAGTCTTTTGGTTCCTCAGATAAGGGTTTATATTCTGGGGCTCAGTTGGTTAAAGCTGGGGTTTGCCTGTTTGATCCTTCAGTTGCTCTTTGCATGGAGGTGTTAAGTCTTATGTTTGTATTCTTGGTTGTTATTCCATCTGCTCACCTTTATATGAGTCTTCTTTACCTATACATCTTTTACAATGACACATGGTTCTGACTCTGTCTCTGAGGATGCATTTGCTCTTTAGAACAAGTCTGTTTCTGTCTTAGTTTCTGAACTATTAGCTTTTTATGATGGTGGCCTATTTTTATTCATGCTTCTTGATCTGTAATCTTACAGATATAATGGATGAGGGGCCGCCTGGAGGTATCTGAAGGGCATAAGGAGTTTGGTCTACTTGGTTACCCATTATTATTTTTAACTCCATACATTATTTGGGGCCTTTCAGGGTTTTCACGGTCTTTTGAAGAGAATATTTTCTCTGTTTTCAGATTGGACTATGTTACATCTGTGGCTCATGTCTATCATCAGGGGGGAATTTGCAGTTCCCTACTTATGAGGATAGTATTTTAATTTTCTTTCCTGGGCAAGAATTGTTTTCTGCTATTCTTATTCTAGGACTGAATAACTGGAAAGCAGTTTTTTTCTCATTCTTCAGTTTTTTTGGTTATGTTCTAATAGACTGTATTCTTTTGGATTGCTCAGATATATTTCTGATGGTTTTCTGGTTCAATCTTGTTGTTACCCAGGTACTTTGTAGGTCCAGGGATCTTTGAAATGTGTTAATGGATGCTCTGGTAGTTCAGTGGTTATATTGGTTAGCCAATAATTGTTCTACCTCTGTTTTTTTCCCAGGGTGATTGTGAAGATTTGGCAGGAAGAGCTTTAGTTTTTCTGTTTACTCCACCTTGTTCATGCAGTATTTGGTTTACAGATCTGGGTCTGATGTCCAGTTTCTTTCATTGGCTGCTTATTTTGTATCCGCAACTTTTATAAAGGTCTCTTTTTTCTATCAGGATTCTAGTCCTCTTGACTTGATGCCTTAGAGATAGAATCAGATATACTCTTTGTCTTTGAACTATTCGTCCAGTTTCTGAGTTTCTTTTTCGTGTTCTGTTCTGTAAGAAGATTACTAATCTTTCTATTATTCTTGGTTCAGCTCTAGTCTGGCCTGGAATTAAGCATGAAATTTTCAATTTTTTCCTCCTTGTAACCTTTACATTGATCTTGAGGATTTTGCAGGTTTTCTCCTTTTGGTGGATATTAACTTCTTTCTGGAATTTTTTTGCCTTGATTTAGCCACTGATCGGCTACTGGTGTGTTTTGGGCTAGAGGTGATGTAGGGGCCAGTCTGGCACATGTGGTTTGGACCGGGTTGACTCATTGGGGCTTTTGGAGTCAGGTGATAAGGAAGTGCGGAAGAGAGGAAGCAGAGTTTACTGACGGAGACAGTCCTGGGACCAAGTACTTACTCGCAGATCCTAAGAGTTTACCTTTACAATGCACTCAACACCTGTACGTAGACTCTGACACTATCCCCTGCATAACTGTGACATAGCCCACCATGCGATCTCCTCACTGAAAGGATCACCCACAACCAATTTTTGAATACACTTCAGTTCCTCTTGCAGATACAAAGACAATAATCCTATTCCACTTTGAGCTTGGTACACATGCTTTGGGACTAACTACTTTTGAACGAGTATTACTAGGCCTAGCCCGCCTAGATCGTTCTTTTTTTATGAGTGTTTAATTTTAAGGGTTTAGCTATTTTTTATTGATTTGAGTGACTTTGTGTGCCCCAAAATGGATAAGTGGTTGAAAAGTAACTCTTAAGAGAGCTGCAGTTAGCATTGGAATACAACCTGCTGATTCGGCAGCTACAAGTACTTCAAAGCAGTCATTGGGTTTATTTAAAAAACAAACAAAAAAAAACTTTTTTGAGGGATGAGTGGGAGTAATGAAGAGAGGGGGTACTACTTATACATTAAAAGCCTAATCAAGGGGTATAGGAGAGAAAAAAAGTTTGGGAACCGCTGCCTTAGAGGCCAAGCAGGGCAACTGGACATTTAAACTAGATACACAAATCAAACTCTGCGGGGCCAAGCTGGAGCAATTAGAATAACTGACACATTCTCCTGCCTGATCTTGAAAACAACTCTAGGAAGAAGCACCAGGTGCGAAAACACATAGATCAGCTGAAAAGACCATGGAACTATCACAGTATCCACAAACTCTGCCTGAGGATCCCTTGTCCTTGCATAATATCTAGGAAGTTTGTTGTTCAACTGAGAGGCCATCAAATCTACTTCCGGGAGACCCCAAAGATCTACAATCTGATTGAACACTTCAAGATGAAGAGACCATTTACCTGGATGAAGAAATTGAAGACTGAGAAAATCTGCTTCCCGGCTGAATAACCCTGGGATGTGGATTGCTGAAATTAGACAGCAATTGGCATCAGCTCAAAAGAGAGCATTCCATCATGGCTAAAGGACTGTGAGTATCCCCTTGTTAGTCATTGGTTGACATAAGCCACAGCTGTGAAATTGTCTGAATGAAACCAGAGAAAAGATTCTCCTTTCAGAAGGGGCCAAGCTTGAAGAGCTCTGAAAATTATTCTATAATGTTTAAAGGCAATCTTGCCTCCCAAGGAGCCCAAACTCCCTATGCTGTCACAGACAGCTCCCCATCCTAAAAGACTTGCATCTCTAGTGATCACAGACCAAATCGGACGAGCAAAAGAAGCCCCCCCCCAAAAAAAATAAGCTGGAGATCCAGCTACCAAGACAGAGACTGTCTTGTCTTGAAATCCAGAAACATCTTCTGACACAACAGAACATAATCCCCGAACCACTGTTGAAGCATAAAAAGCTGAAGTGGTCTCATATGAAAACAAGCAAATTGAATAGCATTGAATGCTGCAATCATAAGACCTAGAACCGCTACACAAAGAGCGACAGTGGGAAACTGGAGAGATTGAAGATTTTGATAGGCTGCAACCAATTTCAGTATTCTTTGATCTGTTAGAGACAATCTCATGGAGACTAAGTCTATCTTGAACCCCAGAAAAGAAACCCTTGTCTGCGGAACCAAAGTACTCTTTAACACATTGATCCTCCAAGCATGATGTTGAAGAAACAACAGTCTGTTGGTGTGAGATTCCGCTAAATGAAAAGATAAAGCTAGTACCAAGATATCGTCCAGGTAAGGAAACACAACTATTCCCTGGCTTCTGATGACCAATAACAGAGCCCCCAAAACCTTTGTAAAGATCCTTGGAGCTGTAGCCAGACCAAACAGAAGAGCAACAAACTGAAAATGCTTGTCTAGATTAGCAAACCTCAGAAACCAAAAATGATCTTTGTGAATTGGAATATGGAGGTAAGCATCCTTTAAATCTATTGTGGACATAAACTGTCCTTGGTGAATGAAAGGCAGAATGGACAGAATAATCTCCATCTTGAATGTTGGGACTCTGACAAACTTGTTCAAAGATTTTAGATCTAACAGGTCTGTAAGTTCCCACTTTCTTGTGAACAACAAAAACATTTGAATAAAATCCCTTTCCCTGTTCTAGCAGAGGAACAGACATTATCACACCCATGGAATCCAGATCCAGAACTTAATGAAGAAAAGCCTGAGCTTTTAAAGGGTTTTTCGGAACATTTGATAAAAGAAACCTTCCTCTGGAAGGTGTTACCCTGAAACCTATCCAATAACCTTCGGAAATTATTCAGAGTCCAAGAATCCGACACATTCCAACCCATGCCTTCTGAAAGAGACTTAACCTGCCTCCTAACAGAAAATCTGGATTAAGGGGGCTGCACCTTCATAAAAGACTTGGAAGCAGGAGTGGGCTTCTTGGACTATCTAACCAAATGGAAACAGCAGCAGAAACATCAGCAATAGCTGGTCTGAAAACCTGCCTGCAGAAAAGCCCTTCTATGAAAGGATTCAAGTTTCCTATTCAAAGGGTCTTTAAAAGAAGAACTATCATCCAGAGGGGCAGTGTTACATCTGGCCTAAGTAGAAATGGCACCATCCACCTAAGGAACAGTTTTCCAAAGTTCAATATTAGAAGCAGGAATAGAATACATTCTTTTAAATTTTGCAGAAGGATTCATTTACCAGGTTTAATCTCTTCTTTGAAAATAATTCCAGCCACAGCATCAGCCACTGGAAAAATCTTAGAAGAATCCCTAGCAGGTTTAAAATAAGAATTTAAAAAACTATCAGACCCCTCTTCAGTAACAGAAACTTCTTTAATTTCTAAAGTAAGCAAAAACCTGCTTTAATAAAGAAAAATGTGATCAGTCTTAAATAAAAAGAAGGAAGAAGCAGCCTCTGAATTAGAGACAGACCCCTGATAATCAGAAAAAAAAATCACCCTCAGAAGCCTCAGTCTCTCATGAGATACAGGATTATTACTACTAGTAGAAGGCATATATTGTACTGATCTTTTACATTTACTTGAAGGTAGAATGACTGCCAACATTTCAGACACTGTAGCCTTAATAAACTCCTTAATGTCAGGAGCAATTTGAGCCGGACCTTCCTGTACTGACCAAACAGAAGGAGCAATAATACCTTTGGGAAGCAAGTGAAGCATTAGATTGGTCTGAATGCATCAAAACATTAAGGCAGGACTCACATAAATATGAAGTAGGGGAAACCTCAGCCTGCTTAAAATAAAAAAACACACATTTAAAACAGGTAGAAAGGTGTTGAGGAATATCAGCTTCCAAATGAGGATTAGGGACAGATTAAGAAGATTCCATAGTAAACACATAAATAATATTCCCAAAAACAAAAGAGCTTTAAAAGGAATGAGTATACAATACCCCCTCCTGGGATCACAGCTAAAACTGGAAGGGCCCAATTGAATGTCAATTTTCAAATGTCAAAAAAGTGCCAAAACGAGAATAGACATGCGCATGCACACAAACACCCCAATGGCTTGACGCTCACGCACCCGCGCACCCCTGCGCACACACCTGTGAGTTTGGCCTCCCTCACCCGTGAGTTTGACTACATGAACGCACCAATGCTAACACCCAAGAAAAAAACGTTATGAACACAAAAAAGGTACTAAAATTATTTTAACTTAAAAATGTGTTTGTAAGAAAAAAAATCAGAAATAGCTAATTCCTAGGACAATACCCAATATAGAGCACCTTATTTTAAGAGATATACCTGGCACTACTATTTAGTAGCTATATATAGCCTGGGATCAGATTTGTACCTCATATATGAGTGTTAAATATTAAAACAACAAATTACCTTCAACCCTCTGCTACTACACAAAAAAGTATGAAAAAACAATCCTTTACTAAAAACATATCAGCAGAGGATATACTATAGTAGTTAACTGTAGACCGAAAAGGAGGAGGCAAAAGAAAAGGCCATGCAACATCCTTGGGAGGATAGTGACTTACATTTTGAAGAGAAAGGAAATATAAGGCACACACCAAACTCCATAAACTTTGATCTTGACAAACACTGCACTCTGAGAGGAAATGGGCCTCATCTCAGTCTAAGAACCCCTCTCAACGAAGAAAATATCAGCACATCACCATTCTTCACCTTCCTCCAGTGGAGGCAAAGATAAGACTAACTACCATAGAGGTGGGAGGGGTTATATTGAGCTCTTGGGTTTTGGGAATCTTTGCCTCCTCCTAGTGGTAGGGAAGGTAATTCCTAGGAGTAACGGATCGTGGACTCTTACCACCTTTATGAAAGAAAGTATACTTACCAATAGACACCCGTCCACCAGCAAAAAACCAGTAGACAGCCAAACCAGTACTGAAACATATCAACAGAGGTTATGGAATAGGAGTCTATGGTAGATCCATAGGAGGCAAAAGTCAAGTCTCTGTGACCAATTATGGAGGGCCTGCAAAAAAATTCCCATGAGGTGAAAAAGGGGCCTAAACCATACCCCATAAACATCCATCTGACAAGCACTGTACTCTAAGGGGAAACTGGGCCTCAATATTGACTGAGAACCCCTCTCTCTGAAGAATCAAATGCACATCTTCATTCTTCGACCAACTCCAGCAGAGGTGCATGTGAAGTAGAAGGAGTTTTATAGAGTTCTCAGGGCTTGGGAGTATTTGCCTCCTCCTAGTGGTAAGGAAAAGTAATTCCCAGGAGTAAAGGATCGTGTACTCTCACCACCTGTATGAAAGAAATAATAATGATTCTTATTATATAGAGAGCACTTGTAGTTTAGATAAAAGCCTGGTAGAAGTGTACAAGTGATAGCCACAAAAAAAAGGAAGACAAAAGTTTTTAAGGTAATGAATGACCCTAGTTGAAAAATGTCTGCTTTGGATTTTAAAGTGTATGGTAAAATATTCAGATCAAAATTTTAAACCCAACGGAACACTGGAGTCACCTCTTTGAGGACTTACCAACTTCTCATTCTCCTGAAACACAATATATGACATGGCTGACCTACCCAAACACCTTAGAGCAATATAAGTAATGGTAAAAATTATTTAAAAAAACAAAGCAGTATGCAATGAAAAATTATGAAAGAGAAAGTGTAAATTCATTCATTCTCTCTCTCTCTCTCTCTCTCTCTCTCTCTCTCAGTACCCACATCCCATTGTAAAGGGACTTTAAGCTTTCAATCAGGATGCTTGTCTCAGAACTTGCAAAGGAGCATGCATTTGATGTGTGCAGAATAGTCACTTTATTTTCTTATGGAGATTACAGTAAAAAGCGTAGTTCTGGATCACAGAGCACTTATTCTGGTGAGCTGAAGGAATTTTGAGGTAAAATATTTTACTTTTTTACATAGCGATGTTCAGGTGATGGCTTTAAATGATTTCTGCAATATAATTTTTCCCAGGCTATAATATTTTTGAGAATCAGCCATTAGTTTTCTAGAGAAGCGAATACAGAAATTGGCTCCCCCTGCTGACAAACCCCTGGACTGCTGCTAGTTTGTTCTGGGGAAGAAGCAATCTACCAAGTATGTCAGGTAACAACATAAGTGTGCAAAATAAAAACTAATTTGAATGAAAGCATAAAAAGTTATAAACTTCAAACTACCAAAGTACATTAGGTCAAGTAAAATAAACAAGTCAATGGAATTTTTCTGAAAAACTTTTTTCTACATTAAATAACGTAAAAAACAGCTTGATCAATTTAAATGCACACTGAACCCAATTCTTTTCTTTCATGATTCAGATAGATCATGCAATTTTAAGCAACTTTCTAATTTACTCCTATTATCAATTTTTCTTCGTTCTCTTTCCATCTTTATTT
>CAJPDP010269133.1:0-11953 GCA_905336975.1 Bombina variegata variegata
ATATCTAGAAAGGTTCAGTTGTTGCTGATTGGTGGCTGCACATAGATGCCTCGTGTGATTGGCTCACCCATGTGCATTGCTGTTTCATCAACAAAGAATGAAGAAAATTAGATAATAGAAGTAAATTGGAATGTTGTTTAAATGTGTATCCTCTTTCTGAATCATTAAAGAAAATGTTTGGGTTTAGTGTCCCTTTAGCCCTATTTATTTAAAGCTCATTTTGCTATTTTGAACTAGATTAAATGATTTAAAAAGTTGAATATTTTTTTAATCAAGGTTAGTTACAAACCATTTCCAACATATAATGATGAATGGGGATATTAGAAAAAAAAAAAAGTAAGTAAAGAAAATTCAAGTGAACAATTTATTTGAATGTTGGCCGAATGTTTGAAATCCTTTTATAAATAAATAATTTATGTTTACTGATAAATTAATTTCTTTCATGATGGTGAGAGTCCACAATTCATTACTCCTAGGAATTACTCTTCCCTAACACTTGGAGGAGACAATGATTCCCAAACCCTAAGCGCGCTATAAAACCCACCTCACAGGTACCTCTGTCTAATGTATAGCCAAGCAAAATGAGATAGGAAAAGAAATAAGAGCAAATTAACAGGAGCAGGGAAAAAAGATGGACCCTCACCACCATGAAAGAAATTAATTTATGCGGTAAGCATAACTGATGTTTTCTTTCAAACAGGTGGTAAGAGTCCATGATCTATTACTCCTGGGAACTAATAACCCCAGCTTTGGAGTCCATGAGTAATGAGACGCAAAGGGTGGGTATAAAAACATATTTTTTTCACTGAAAAACTAAATCCACAACTTCAAAAGAACCAACAAAGGGCATTTTTAATGCACTTAAAATTATTCAACAGGCAAAACTCAATCAAGCTGAGACAACTGCCTGAATGACTTTCCTACCAAAGTTTGCTTCAAAAGAAGCAAAAACATCTAAATGGTAGAATTTAGTAAAAGTATGAAAAGAAAACCAAGTAGCTGCCTTGCAAATTTCGTCAACTGAAGCCTCATTATTAAGAGGGCGTAAACTATTTATAAATCAATTATCCATCACATTTGAGGCAGTTGGAAATGGCTAATGAACAAATATGCTTAAACCTATTTATTGAAAGCTAATTTTGCTATTTTGAATGTTTCAACTTGGACTGAATGTTATAACATTTTTTGAAAGTAACTGATCTTGTAGAATGAGCAGTAGTCTGTTTAGGTGGAGGCTGACCGGCCGCCAAGTAAGCCTTATGAATCAAAAGTTTCAACCAAGAGGCCAAAGAAACAGCAGAAATGTTCTGTCCTTTTCTAGAATAAGAAAAGAAAACAAACTAGAAGTTTGTTTAAAATCTTTAGTAGCGTCAATATAATACTTCAATGCTAATAACATCCAAATCATGCAAAGATCTTTCTGAAGCATTCTTGGGATTAGGACACAAAGAATGGACAACAATTTCCGGACTGATATTGTCTGAGGACACAACTTTAGGCAAGAAACCAAATGTAGTCCTTAACACTGCTTTATCCTGATAAAAGATAATTAGGATCTGGGTGGAGCTAGCCAGGGAAGCAAGCTGATGCAAAGTTACTATACAACAGCTTAATTTTCCACCTTTTTGGCACTATACCCACGCAAAACTGCAATAACTACTCAAAGTCCAATCCCTGCAACCTGCAAACCCAGGAGAGTGAGCAGACATAAGACAGAGATACGGTCCGAACATACCATCAGCAGCGGATCACCTCCAACAGGGTGAGGAGACTTTGAACTAGCGAGCCATCCGACATAGCATCTGACCCATCACAGAACAGCCTGCCAGAAAGCACTTGGCCCACGCGGGAGATATCGGAACTAAGTGTAATTTGGATAAACACCCAGCATTATCGAGGGCTGTATCTTAAGGCCCTGAGAGGATCGGAGTCTATAACCAGTCTTAAAACAATAAGTACACCAGGGGATACATTGACAGTTTCTGCCCCTGAGATTTAAAAGATAAGGAGGATCAAAAGAATGAGCAGACATTTCAGAGATTCTTCTAGCAGAAGAGATAGCCAAAACAAACAAAACCTTCCAAGAAAGAAGCGTAATATCCTCTTTAGGCATATGTTTAAAGGGAGGAGCCTGCAAAACCTTTAATACCAAGTTAAGACTTCAGGAAGAAGAAAATTATTTGATCACAGGCTTAAACAATGTCAAAGCCTGAACAAAACCATCAATGTCAGGAAGATTAGAAATCTTCCTATGAAACAAAACTGAAAGAGCAGAAATATGCTCTTTCAAAGAACTGGCAGAAAGGCCCTTATCCAAGCTATCCTGTAAAAAAATGCAAAATTCTAGGAACTCTAAACAGTTCCCCAAAATGAAAGACTTGCATCTGTAGTGATTACAGACCAGGTAGGTTGAGCAAAAGAAGCCCCCTTAATAATGAACTGATTATACAGCCACTAAGTCAGACACTGACTTGTTTTGTGATCCAGAAAAATCCTTTGAGAAAGCTAAGTATGAACCTTGCACTACTCGCAAAGTATAAAAATCTGAAGAGGTCTCATATGAAATCGATGAAATGGAATTGCATCTAAAGCTGCAATTGTAAGATCCAGTACTTCCATACAAAGATCAACAGAAGTAAAAGAGACAGACTAAATGCTCAAGACAGGCCGAAACCAATGTTAGCATTCTCTGATTTGTTAGAGAAAGACTCATGGAGACTGAATCTATTTGAAACCCCAGACAAGTAACCCTTGTCTGAGGCACCAAAGAACTCCTTGGAAAATTGATCTTCCAACCATGCTGTTGAAGAAACAGTCTGTTGGTGTGAGATTCTGCTAAATGAAAAGATAAAGCTTCAATCAAGATATTGTCCAGGTAAGGAAACACTAAAATACCATGAGATATGATCACAGACAGTAGGGCACCCAGATCTTTTGTGAAAATTATTGGAGCTGTAGCCAGACCAAATAGTAGAGCAACAAACTGAAAATGCTTGTCTAGAAAGGCAAACATCAGAAACTGGTAATGTTCCTTGTGAATTGGAATATTAAGATAAATCTATTATGGACATAAACTGACCTTGCTGAACAAAAGGCAGAATGGTCTGAATCGTTTTCATTTTGAAAGTAGGAATTCTGACAAACTTGTTCAGAGCTTTTAGATCCAGAACTGGTCAGAAAGTTCCTTCCTTATTTGAAACAATAAAGAGATTTGAATAAAATCCCACCCCCTGTCCCTGCAAAGGAACTGGAGCAATCACTCCCATAGTTTCAAAAGGCTTGGGCCTTTAGGGGATTCCTTAGACCATTGGACAGAAAAAACCTTCCTCCGGGAGGCCTTGTTCTGAAATCTGATAACCTTGAAAAACTATATTTAGAATCCAGTGATCTGGAACAGACTGAAACCAAGCCTCCTGAAAAAGGTATAACCTGCCCCATACCAGAACCTCTGTATCGGGGGCCGTACCTTAATGCAGACTTGGAAGAAGGGGTGGATTTTTTGGTTTGCTTAGGTCTGTTCCAATTAGTACTAAGCCTCCAAACTGGGCCAGTGGAGCTTTGCTTCTGAGAGGAGGAATAAACTTTATGTTCCTTGTTTTGACAAAAGGAATGAAAACAATTAGAGAGTTTAGATTTCCTCTTGGACTTCTTGTCCTTAGGAAGAAAAAAGCCCCTTTACCTCCAGTAACAGTAGAAATTACAGAATCCAAAGTAGAACCAAACAATTTCTTTCCCTGAATGGAAAGAGACAAAAGTCTGGATTTAGACACCATATCAGCAGACTAAAACTTAAGTCATAAAGCTCTTCCAAAAAGGCCCGGTTATGTTTTTAACATTAATATTAATAATGTAAAATACAACATCACAAATAAATGAATTAGCACTTTTGAATAATGCCAAGAGGTTAAAAAAAAATCTTCTCTGGCAGAATTAATAGAAAACTGCTCTGAAAGACTAGTTAACCAGTAAGAAGCAGCAACAGCTACATCAGCAATATAAATAGCTGGCCTAAACAAATAACCTGCTTGCAGAAAATTCCTTCTATGAAAGGGTTCTAACTTCCTATCTAAAGAGTCCTTAAAGGGACAGTCTAGTCAAAAATAAACTTTCATGATTCAGATAGGGAAGGTAATTTTACTTTCTAATTTACTTTTATCATCTATTTTGCTTTGTTCTCTTGGTATTCTTAGTTGAAAGCTAAACCTAGGTAGGCTCATATGCTAATTTTCTATCCCTTGAAGGCCGTCTTTAATCTGAATGCATTTTGACATTTTTTCACAATTAGAGGGCGTTAGTTCATGTGTGCCCTATAAATAACATTGTGCTTATGCCGGTGGAGTTACCTAGGAGTCAGTACTGATTGGCTAAAATGCAAGTTTGTCAAATGAACTGAAATAAGGGGACAGTCTGCAGAGGCTTATATGCAAGGTTATCACAGAGGTAAAAAGTGTATTAAAATAACTGTGTTGGTTCTACAAAACTAGGGAATGGGTATAAAAGGGATTATCTATATTTTTAAACAATAAAAATTCTGGTGGACTATCCCTTTAAAATAATTACTGTCTTCCAAAGGGATAAAAGTATGCTTAGCCAGAGTGGAAAAGGCCAACTCTACTATAGGGGCAGTCTCCCACAGTTCAATATTGGAGGCAGGTAAGGGATATAACTTCTTAAACCTTGCAGAAGGATTAAAATAATTACCTGGCTTAGACCATTCCCTTTAAACTATTTCAGAGTCAGCATATGGAATAGGCAAAAGTTTAGAGGTTTAAGCAACAGTTTCCAACAGTTTTAAAGACTGAATTTAAACGATTCAAAGGTTTATCCTCAGAACTCTTAGGGGCTGATTTATTATTGTGCGGACGGACATAATCCACTGTAGCAGCACATCGATAAATCCCGACAGCATACGCTTTCGGCATTTATCATTGCACAAGCATTTCTCATGGAATGCTTGTGCAATACCGCTCGCTGTACATTCGTGGCCAATCCGCTGCTAGCAGGGGGTGTCAATGAACTCGATCGGGCTGATTGCTGTCCGCCAGTGGCGGATGAGTTAAAGAGCAGCGGCCTTACGACCGCTGCTTCTTAACTTCCGCTTCAGGCGGACCTGAAACGTAGTGGATCGGAAGCAGCATCCGTTGCTTCATAAATCGACCCCCTAGAGTCTTTAAATCCTAAAGTAAGTAAAACCTCTTTTAAAAGAGAATGAATATGTGCAACTTTAAATAAAAAAGCGGATGAATCAGGTTTAACATCAGAAGAAGATTACTTATATTGTAGATCCATAAGATGAGGCAAAAGATGAGTTCCTGCGGCCACTATGGAAGATTTGTTGCACAATTTTCCATGACGTTAAAAAATAGAGCCACTAACCATACCCCATATACATCCCTCTGACAAACACTGTACTCTAAGGGGAAAATTTGCCTTAACATAGACTGAAAGCACCAAAGAGGTAAAGAAAAGAGAGAGGTGCCTATGAGGTGGGAGGGATTTTATAGCTCTTGGGGTTTGAGAATCTTTGCCTACTCCTAGTGGCAGGGAAGAGTAATTGCAAGGAGTAAAGGATCGTGGACTCTCACCACCTGTATGAAAGAAATATTTGGTTACTATTTTGAAACAAAGATTTTTATAGCAGATAAGAATCATAAGGACCACTCAGTTTGTTCCCATTTATTGCTGAAGCATAAATGACGTTATATAGAAATGTTCACTCATCTCTAGTTACCTGACTTCTAAGATGAAAATAGCTGCCCTAGACCAGTGGTATATGTAATTGTGCTGTTGTTAACAACCCCCCACAATTTAAGCTCATGTTTGCTTTGTTTATTTTACTGGACCAGTTGCCATAGGGGCAATAAAGATCATGGAGCTCCACTAGACAACCATGGATCATTGTTTTGTTATAAAATTAAGGAATAAAACTTTTTGAGAGCATTGTAGTAGGATGAATCATGGCACGCAAATATATGAAAATTGGTGCACTCCCTAAATTATTAAGCTCCATTTGGCCTAAGCTAAGATACATCTTTGTCTCAGAAACATACCCATGTCATAGACACATGCCTCAGGAACTACTTGGTGCTCAGCATCAGATCCACATCATAAAAAAACAGATGTTATTTAATCAAAACCTTTACTTTTTATTTTTTGGCTACAGACACATCTTCCCATTATCTATATTTGTAATTTATATTTCAATATATGTTATTGTGTGACATTTTTTCTCTTTTCTCTTCATGAGTACATAGAGGCTTAACTTGACCAATTTATGATCTACATAGTCTATTCTTAAAGCAAGATTGTATTATTTTCAAATTCAAGGCCATTCTATTTTATAAGAAAATGCAGTTATTGTCATGGCTACTGGAAGAAGATTTCTAACCCTGTGTTCCTAGTGTTGGGTTTCTAGATTGAGCAGATTCCATATGATCTCTTAAACTATTAGATAATAAATTGGTTGTGATACACTGCAACTTATATGAATCCACAAAAACAGTATGTGGAGGGTGCTCAGTGCTGGTTAATAAGATAATTGATTGAATGGGAAAGAAGCCCCATATAGAGCACTCGCTAGAGAGAATTGTGCATAAGGGGATAGGTAAAAGAGCACCTATACTAATACAAATTAACTTTTATTAATATATATGATAAAACATCAATAACCAATGGATGTTACAACAAGACATACATACACACAATGTTAAAAGAAAAGCAAATAAAACCTGAGTGAGACTGTTATAAACTGTTATCAGCTAGAAATCCCAGAGGATAAGAGCTAGTGAAAACAGGGAAACCATGGAGTCCCTGTGTAAAACTATTAATGTAGATACTCAAAATAACGTTAACATATCAAATAGGGACACAGTCCCAAATACCCATTTAGTACCTAAACAATATCACAATAATTAAAGTATATAGTAAGGAGTATACGTGGAACAAATTTCACACATATTAGTAACATATTAGTAACAGCTCACATCAGGTAATGGTTGCCTGATGCGCATTTCGCCTCAGTTTTTTCAAAGGCAAACATGAATACAGTTGAACCTTTCCTTAAAAAAGCATGAAATGACCAATCCTGGGGTAGTATACTATAAACACCCACATTATGGTCTATCTGACTAAGGCACCCGTAATTGGTTATTCCTGGTCGTGTGACCAAATCACATGTTATTGGAGATAAAACAAAAAGATGTTGAAGGGTACCCTCCTCTATTCCTATTGGGTATGCATCATAGGCATTAAACTATACATGGCATAGCCCCCACAAACTCTTATGCAAATTAAGACTCCATATCAAATTTTGTTAAACAAAATTGAGGTATATTCCAAGATCCTTAAAATCACATATCAAAACCACTCTCAGGGTTACTCACCCTTCCTTGTTTCACTTGGAGTGCAGGCAGGTTTCTGGCTTCTCTTGCAATGGTTCTGACACTGTGTGTTCCTCTCACATGCTCTCTTATGGGCTTAACTTGTGAGCATAATCACAGTGCAACTACTGGCAACTTCCTGTGTCTCAGTGATGATGTAATGCTAGTTTGCTATATAACCATCACCCAGGTCACTCTGTCTCCGCCCCTGTGTGAGTTCAGACCTACCAAGTGCATACCTGTATTTTGTTTCTGTTCTCCATGTATGACCCTGGCTTTTGCTGACTGATTTCCTGGTTCATGGCTCCAGCTATTATTCCCATTGTCCCTGCTCTCTGTGTTCCCTGACCCAGCTCGGCTGACTAACCGCTCTGGCATCTGACCTCTGGCTTGGTACTGACTACATCTTGGATTTTCCTATTATTGTTTATTATTTTGTTTACTGTTATTTTCAATAAACAAAATAAACTCTTTTTAAACCTGCACTTTCTGTTTCTGCCTGGTTTCATGGTTCCCGGACATTACGCAAGGGCTATGAATCCTGATGGTGCAGGTATTCCTACACTACACACAGTGGCCTCTAGGCTGGATCAACAAGATCACAATATGGATCAGTTCGCTTTGGCACTGCAGACTCTTCTAGCATGCACTTCCTATATTGATCCAGGTGTTTCTAGGCCGGTGGCTTCTCCTGTTGCTGCTCCTGCAGTTGCAGCTGTACCAGCAGTTGCTAAAGTATGAACAGTTCATCCTCGATTCCTCAGCGTTATGGGGGCAACCTGAGTCAATGTCGTGATATCCTTAACAAAGTAGGCATTTACTAAGAAATAGTTCCCAAACCATTTCCATCCGATAGGTCAAAGGTTGGTTTCCTGATTTCGTTGCTCTTGGATAAGGCTTTGGCCTGGGCGAATCCTCTATTCGAGAACAATAAACCGGTTATATACAATTACCCCAAATGTGTTGCCTCCTTTCATAGGGTATTCAATATACTGGTTTGTTCCACCTCTGCCACCAAGCAGCTCGTGTCAATCTGACAGGGTACACATACTGCTGCTATATGCTGGAGGCAGAGGTGGGCTGGAATAATGAGGCTCTGGTGGTCGCTTTCTCACATGGCCACTCCAATACCCTAAAAGATAAGATTGTGGCCAAACACCTGCCTAGTGATCTTTAGCTTGATCCAAACCAGGCTCAGGGAGAGACCTTCCATAAGGAGCACCTGCGGAAGCCTCTTACCAGACTGGCTCCAAGTTTTCCCTCATCTTTCACATCTCTTGGGGATTGTGCGTCAGGCAGTGAACCTATGCAGTTGGGGTTCATTCACCTCTCTGAAGCAGAGCAGGCCTTTAGAAAGAGGGAGGGACTATGCTTTTACTGCGGTCTCAGTGGACATCTTTTAAAAATGTGTCCAACACGTCCGGGAAACGATTGCACCTAACATACTGTCGGGGGCAGACCTTTGGTGGACTTTTCTCGTCCCCGGTTGTCCAAAGCAACAAACCATTAATTACTGTTGTTCTCTCTTGGGCCGATTCCTCTGCTGTCACTTTAGTAGATTCCGATGTTGCTGGCTACTTCGTTGACAGCACGTTTGCTTCCAAGGACTCCATTCCTCTCTTGGCTCGAACTGCTCCATTGGCCATTGAGGCCATTTATGGCAGACCCATACAGCCTGCACATATTACCCACGATTCCAGTCAATCTGGCTGTAGGGGCTCTATAATTCTGAATCAATCTGGGGTTTTAGAGAGAAAACTGCACCAAATAAAAGTAAAACCTTTTATTTAATCAGGTTAATAAAACATGCAACGTGTTTCTCAGACATGCAAGTCAGTTTCATCAGACATACTAAAACAATGCAGTGTCTCTCTATTTATTGACCATATAGTGAACCATTTTCATGGTAACTCATGCAGCTGCGGTTAAAAGCATAGTGACCCACACAGCTGCACTCGTTAAAATCTACAAGTCAAGGCAATGTACATACCTAAAACTTTAAAGTGTGAATGGTCTGAAGCCATTTCATCTAAACAATGTTGGTACAAAAATAGATACATACGTATAACACACAAACCCCAATACTAAACATTATATAATTAATTCTTAATCCATTCATATGTTAGTTCCTGATTAATCAGTTAGTTCCACAAATCCACCTTTGTGGTTTGGTTTGGTCACGTGACCACCGGGTGGACTCTCAGCTCAAAAGAGCTAAGATTGGTCCACTGGCGATCATGTGTAATATGTCACATGACTGTTGGGCCCAACATGATGGGGGGACGTGTAGTTTGTATGGGATCTATATTGTCTGTGAATCAAAATATAGTCATATGACAGGCCCCTCCTCTGTGTTAGGCCTATAGAAATGTGTTACTATATTATACCTAATTCTGATTGGATCTTTATTAGAATTAATATTCTGTAATGCTTAGTTAATTCAAGGTACCCCTGTTGGGAGCAAAACAGTTTGAAAATCAATATGATTCTCTAATATATAACATAAATGTCAGTTAGTGAGGTAAAGGAAATGAAACAAGATGATAAAATTGAATGTCATTATAAATAAATACACTAAAGAATTGTATTATTAGTGTCACTTTTCTAAAATAAAATATGAATGTGAAAGAATGAAACAATGTCAGTAGAATAAAACAACTAGTGAATATCCTAAATAGGGGGATGTAAAAATATAAAACATTTTGGTATGTATGAGTGTAAGTGAATGATTTGATTAGTTGCTGTGAGAAAAGTGTGCTCTTAAAGGGATGTGAGTGAGATGTGAATGTACGCTATAAATCAGTAAATGCTACGCTATTGGATGAGTGAATGGAGTGTGAATTGTGCTATGAAGCAATAAGTACTGTGTTGTTAGCTAAGTGAATGTGTTTGTGTGAATGTTTAGTGAAGTACTGATGTAAAAAAGAAAAAGAATATTTCTGCACCATGAGGCGCTGTTCTTCTTTTGATTCCAGATAGCCCTTTGCTATATACACACACACATATGCACACTTATTTTAACCCCTGCAGCAGATGACAGTGAATCCAACTTAGAAAAAGAAACTTCTTATCGTTCCGGATTAGACTTTAGCTAAATGCATACATGTAAAGAGTTATAGTAAAGCAGAGTAAGGCTTAGCATGGATTTATTTAGGGTGTTACCAAATAACTACTATTATTTAGTTTTGAAAAATACTGGATGGATGGTGGGGTGGAAGGAATGGAACACTGCATTTGTTCAGCCATCTCCTGCTCTAGACTAGAAGAGATTAAAAGTCAACCAACCACAATATTGGCAAGGCAAGGAAGCATGTGGGAATTTTGAGGGATGCCAATAAACTATAAACACCAAGGTCATATACCCTGTAGGCTGCTGCAATGGAATTGTGCTTACTGAATGTGCTCCTGCTTGATATAAGCAGGCTTTAGAGAAGTAAGCTTCTGGACAGTTTGCCAGGTGTTAAGTCATTACTTTAGCCTGTATGGTAACCTAGCACCTGGAGTTTTTTGAGGCTTGTCTTACACAATGTAATACTTTAATGTGAGTAGTTTAAGCTAACACTATCATATTAATTACTATTCCAGATACTGTTAGACAGATTGTTGCCATTGCAGTGAAAACTAGAATACACTTGACACAACATCTATACTTCCACATAACAAACACAATCTAAATACAGCCATTCTTCTCAGATAATACTTCAGGGCTTGACAAATACAAGGCACCAGGTAGATAGGCCTTGGCAACTGTTAACCTGCACTTAAGCCCTATGAATGGTGGTCACAGTGAGATCTTGGCCTT
Source organism: Bombina variegata variegata (assembly GCA_905336975.1). Lineage (NCBI taxonomy): Eukaryota > Metazoa > Chordata > Amphibia > Anura > Bombinatoridae > Bombina > Bombina variegata. The sequence goes on from CAJPDP010269133.1 coordinate 11,182, forward strand.
CCATGCTTGTTACCCCCATAAGCCTTTTGTCCTCCTGCAGGGGCGGGTCATTGAGGGAGGGATACTGTAAGGGTTACTCACCCTTCCTTGTTTCACTTGGAGTGCAGGCCTGTTTTTGGCTTCTCTTGCAGTGTTTCTGACACTGTGCGTTCCTCTCACAACCCTCTTATGGGCAAGCTTGTGAACATCATCACTCTGCAACTACTGGCAACTTCTGGCAGTGATGATGTAATGCTAGTTTACTATATAACCATTACCAAGTCTACTCTGTCTCCGCCCTTGAGTGAGTACAGACCTACAAAGTACATAACTGTATTTTGTTTCTCTTCTCCATGTATGACCCTGGCATTCGCTGACTGATTTACTGGTTTCTGACTCCTGCTATTGTTCCTGTTGTTCCTGCTTTCTGTGTTTCCTGACACGGCTCGATTGACTTCCCGCTTTGGCATCTGACCTCTGGCTTGGTACCGACTATGGGCTCGCTTCCATTGAGCCGTAATTAGGTTTTCGTGCGCTCGCAAACCAATAAATATGCTTTCGGAAGCAATTTCATTTATCGACTGCTTCCAATGGCGCGTTATACCTCAATTAAATATATTTTCGCTTCCCATAGAAAGTATTAGAACTCGTTAAGTGATAACTTATACCAGGTTTCCAATGAATGTGCAAACCATTAATACACTGTTGGAGGCTGTCGATACATTGAGAAAAATTACACCTAGCTCATCTAGGTGTAAAAGTGGAAAAAGGAGCTTTTTGAGACCTATTTCCC
>CAJPDP010269189.1:0-13095 GCA_905336975.1 Bombina variegata variegata
AAGAATCTAAACACCTTACTTTACCTCTTCCTATCACTAACACAGGCAAAGAGAATGACTGGAGGTGGAGGGAAGGGAGGAAATATATATATATATATATATATATACACACACACAGCTCTGCTGTGGTGCTCTTTGCCACTTCCTGTTAGCAGGAGGTTAATATCCCACAAGTAAGGATGAAATCCGTGGACTCGTCGTATCTTGTAGAAGAAAGGTGTTTATAACACAAGGAAAACCAGCAGAGGCAAAGTAAAGACTAAGGAATGAGTGGGGTGGGAGGGGTTTGAGAATCTTTGCCTCCTCCTAGTGGTAGAGTAATTCCCAAAAGTAATGGATTGTGGACTCTCACCACCTGTATGAAAGAAATAACAGCTTATAACCACTGTACAAAGATACATTAGGGTAAACATGTTCAGTTATTTGTTATTCCACGAAGCCAAATTGAAAGGTGTATGTAGCCTTATGAATATGAAGTTGCTCTGCCAGTCATATATAAAAATACCTTTGCTTGACAAAACTTAGTGTTAGTGACTGATCAATTTTTTGCCCAAACTAGGAAAAGTGGTTGGAGTAGACAGATATTTTGTTTTTGCCAGGGTTGATATAAGATGGCATCTTCTTTTTATTTTATTGTAATAAATCATTATAAGCTTATATGACAAACTATTTACTGATAGGGTTGTGTGTGATCCTGCTATCACAGAAATGCTTTATTTTGTAAGCCGATTATACCTACCCCTCCATGCGAGTACTAATTTGACATAAAGGTTACATTTAAATGTTAAAACCAACAATATTGCACTACTGTGCCCTTTTTTTCTCTTGTGCTGAATGTGGCTGTGCGTACGCCTGTAACTGCAACTATTGTCTAAATGAAGGCATTTTTAGCTCTACTCCATAAGTAGTACCAGAGGCACATGGATTGTTTTACGTTGAACTATATTGCACTAGTGTTTTTTCTTTCACAATATTTACAGAACAATTTTGAGACTTCTAGTTACAATACACAAACTTATTGTCATTAGGAGTGTACCTTTTTCTCGTTAAAATATTATTACATTTATTATTACGGTTTTGCACTTTTATTTTAAGAATTATATTTTCACTTTTATTTTAACAATGGCCATAAATTGCTGCTCACAAGCAGGGCACAGATGGTAAGCTAATCAGAGTTGGAATTCAATTGCCGACAATTACCCATTGCGTTTAGTTTGGAAGCTGCAATGCTTGTAGCACCTGAGTGAAACTTTTTCTATGGATTTATGCCCTTGGAAAAGGTTTAAAGGTCAGCATTGCAAACATGATGTGCACTAATGAAATAGAGCATGTCATTAATGCACAGGAATATCCCTTTATTCTTGCTTATTTCTGCATGATATCCTTCATAAATAAATAATTACAGTTCTTGATTTCCTTCTATGTAACAAATCTTTGTTTCACTCATAGGGAACCTTTCTATACTCCAACCTAAATAATAATAATACCACCAATACTAATAATTACCTCATTAAAATTATTGCGTTATTTACAAAAAGTTACCCCAGTAATTACTCAATAGTAGAGTAATACAAGTTTATATTCAAACCTTCCTAGACGACTACCTAAGGGCAACTCTCAGTTAATGATTTAAAAAAAAAAAAGAATCTTTCCATAGAGATAACATATGATGCAGAGTTACGCTGTTTGCTCAGACCATGATGACTTTCCATGCCAGCAGTTCAGGAAATAAATAAAAATAAATTTAAAACAAAAACAAGCAAACAAAAAAAAAACAACAAGATTGTGGAAGCACAAAAACACATTTCTTGTAACAAATACGTGATTTCATAGGATCTATAATGTTTCTAGAAATAGAATTTAAAGCTCTAAAAGATTTTGGTATATTGCTGGATTCAGTAATCCTTAGTATTAAAGGAGACATAATGAAGCAATAATAAAATACTCTAGTAATGAACCGGAGCACTACTAATTCCAAGCTGAACCAATCAGGGGTTGCATATATACATAGCCACCAATCACTACCCATATTTATCTCAGGCTTGGCAGTGCACATTGGTGTTTTTTTTTTATTACTCCTTTTTATCCATTTAATTAATACGGCACAAGTATTTTGTACGTATAGATGTTTAAAATATTTTTTATCTTGTAAGGGTTAAAAACTGTGAACAAAAATAAAACCAAAACAGACTAAAATTTACTAAAAGATCCTCGCTATACTATAAAACTTGCCTGGATACCGAGCTTGAACTGAAGGAAACAGTGTTGTAGAACATCGGACTTGTGCCAGGATTAGAGGCAGAATTTAACATTAAACTTCTATCTGGTATCCGTGTAGCAGCTATTGGCTGTGATGTGGCTGTCAGACTGGCAAATGGGTTATCGTCTTTTGTTTGCGTTGAGATCATCAGTACTTCCATTAAAATCTGCCCGATAAGGTCCTTAAAATTGGAAAACACTGTTGGGGGAAAAGTGAAAGCTTTATAAATCGTTCATTCCGATTTATATTTTTAATTTACTACTAATAAAGATGTTATCACAACCAACAGCGAATTGAGGAAAAGTCCTGCATGTCTATTTAGATGCTGTTTTGCTGACAGAAAGCTACAGAATGTTGTGTGCAACATTCTTGTCATCACACAGCAAATGTCTAAGGATCACAAAACAGCTTGCAGTGGCCCGAATGATTCACCTAATAAAGACCCAAACACAATTTACAACATTAAAGCCAAAACTGGGTAGATTTGTGCTAAAATGATGTGTGCTAATTTAAAGGAGAACTAAAGTTAAAATTAAACTTTCATGATTCAGATAAGGCATGTGATTTTAAACGACTTTCCAATTTACTTTTATCCTCAAATTTGCTGTGTTCTCTTGGGTATTCTTTGTTGAAAGCTAAACCTAATTAGGCCCATATGCTAATTTCTAAGCCCTTGAAGGCTGTCGCTTATTTCAGTGCATTTTGATAGTTTTTCACAGCTAGACAGCGCTAGCTCATGTGTGCCATATAGATGACATTGTCCTCACACCTGTGGAGTTACCTAGGAGTGGGCACTGATTGGCTAAAATACAAGTCTTTCAAAAGAACTGAAATAAGGGGGCTGTCTGCAGAGGCTTAGATAGAAGGTAATCACAGAGGTAAAAAGTGTATTAATATAACCGTGTTGGTTATGCAAAACTGGGAAATGGGTAATAAAAATCTATTAAACAATAAAAATTCTGGATTTGACTGTCCCTTTAAACATTCATGATTCAGATAGAGCACACAATATTAAACAACTTTCCAATTCACATACATTATCTAAATCTGCACACTATGAGGCGCCAGCTCCAACTGAGCATGTGCAAGATTCACAGTATATACAAATATGCATTTTGTGATTGGCTGATAGCGGTCACATGTTGCAGCAGTGGGAAGGAAAATAAAACTAACTGAAATGTGTCAGGAAAAAGAAATCTACTACTCATGTTAAATTCAAAACAAGTGCTTTTGCATTGTCTATTTATAATGGATTTATAGATTTTTCTATTCTATTGTGTTAAGTGGTCCTTTAAAGATTTTAGAACCCAAAAAAAAAAAAAAAAAAAAATTATGAACCTTCACAATTTATCCCTTAAGTAACAATGCAAAGCACTGAGACAAGGGTATTAAGGATGTCAATGTGCTTTACTTTAAGTAATCAAAGCTTTACAAATGAAACTGAGGAGCCAGTTAAAAAAAAACATAACACAAGGACCCAGCTATGTATTTTTTATTTTTGTTTATGTTTATTTATTGTGGTTTGAAATAAGGCATACAAATTTCTTGAAACCAAGATAAGTAATAAAAACAATACAATAACGAAATGTAGTCTTCAATATATATATCATGCCATACATTCTTTGAGCCTTTTAGTAATCACAAGGGGCCTCTTTTGGACCTCATATTAAACCAAGGAAAGGTATAAGGCTCCTTGAATTATAGGAGATCACTCATGGATCTCGCCTATTAAACCTAAGTTTTGTGATGAGATATATGAACAAATAAGGTAAAACATAAAAGAAAGATAGGAGAGAGAAAAAAGGAAAGAAGGAAGGTAAAAAGGGGAAAAGGGAAATAAAGATACTGTACGTGGAAGGGTAGTTTTTATAACTACGTATTTAAAAAGGCTGGTTGACTCGTCATGAAATCTTTGTGGACAACCAATGTATCCCGAGTTTGACTTTGTATTTTTATATCCCACCTTATTTATGCTATTAGGGTGCAGAAAGACAATTATGTTATAATTTGAACTATTTAGACAAATTAAGTGCAAGGTATTATGGTTTGAGGTAGTGTTCCCATAGTGCGCTCATTTCAGCGTAGATCTCCATTTTAGCATATTTAATGAAGTAAAATTCCTCTAGTTCGGACCCAGCTATGCATTTTATAGGATAGGTACAATTCTAGAAGATGTTGCTGCCTGAATTTGCCAAGCTATAATTTATATGGCTGATAAAAGCAGAAACTTGCCTTTAGTTTTAATTCTGACGGAGAACTTGTGTTGCACCTTTCCCATTATCCCAAAGAGTCCCAGCATGAAAATAATCCTGAACTGATAACTTTATAATCTTTATTTTAGAGTGAAATAGGTTCATTTTACAAATTCATTCCCCTTCAAAATACAGTAACCGGATAAAATAAACATTAACTTTTCTTTCTAATGACACGGCGAGTCCACAGATCATCATCAATTACTGTTGGGAATATCACTCCTGGCCAGAGCACGACAGCAAAGCTGTTAAGTATCACTTCCCTACCCACAACCCCCAGTCATTCTCTTTGCCTGCGGTGCAAGAAGGAGGTGAAGTTTTCGGTGTCTGAAGATATTGAATTTCTTTTACTTTAAGCAAGATTTTATTATCTTGAATAACAGAGTAGGTTTACTCTGAACTTCTCAAGTCCTGGGTGTAGCTGTACTCCACGTTAGTCTCTTCAGTAGGGCAGTGGTGGCTTTAGAGCAGTTGAGAGCTTGTAAGGTAGCCCTTGCTGCGTTTTCCTAAAATGTTTGCTGCCCTTAGTGTGAAAGGCCAGAGTAGGTTTACTCTGTCTTTTCTTGTTTCCTAAGGTCTCTGTGAGGAGTGGCATCCTCTCAATCCGGGTGAGCTGTCTTCCTGCCAGACAGCTGAATATACAGGTAAGTGCCTTTGTCTTTTGGGGCTAGGAGGCTGGCACTGCAGGGGTTCAGCCCTATCTGTATTTATTTGGGACACAAATTCCTTAATAAGGACATTTTCTGGCAGCGAGCAGGAACTTTTAATGTGATTGGGGAGATTTATGCGTTAATCTACTTCAGGATAGAAGGGGTTAACTAACTTGAGGCTCAGATCATTTATATAATAATAATCTAAACCTTATGTATATGAATGCTTTTGACACGTTAAGTCTTGTCAGTTCATATTCCTATGTGTTTTGAATAAAAGGGGGAATGAGGGGACAGTAAAATCTGTAATACGATTTTATGTCTGTATTGCCTAGGGGAGAGTTCGCCTTTCCTTCTGTCGCCTGTTTTAAAAGGTACGATTTACAATTGCAGGAAAAAGAACTGCGTTTGTTATTCCCTTATGGCAGATGAAGCGCGATGTTTGTGCACTTCATCTTTTTGCAATTTTTCATCTTGCCTCCTCCTCAGACGGAGCGGCGCCATTTTGGGTTCTAAGGAATGCAGTCAGTAGTCCCGACTCGCTCTCCAGGTGTATAGCGGAGCAGCGCACTTGTGCTGCAAGTTTGCTAGGTCTATTGTTTTTATTTAGCTGCCGCTATAGTCTGGCAAAAAAAAAAATACGTTATAAGGTGAAAATACATGCTTTGATTTTTTTCTTATAGCAGTTTGAACTGTCGCTTTTAATAAAGACTCTATGCGGGGCAAATTACTTGATAAATAGTATAAATTTGGCTATAATTTTGAAGAATATTTTTTCTGCTTAATTAGTGAGATGTCTATGTAAGCAGTCATTTTTTTGCCCTTTTTTCTGTTTTTTGTTTCCTTAACCGGGTGGCTCAATTGTAAAACTTTTGTATGTACAGTTAGTTTTTTTTCCTTATTTCAGGAAAATTGCAAGAGGATATGTTTTTATTCAGATTGTAAGGTTTCTGCTCCACTTCTCTACGCAGGTTGCTCTCTTTTCTGAGCTGTGGAGGAAACTTTGCCGGTAGACTTCTGAGGGTGCAATCTCAGATTGGAAGTTTAATTCCTTCTTCTGATGTTGAAGTCATATACTTCAGATGTACGCTTGACTACCTCGTGTATGTAAAGGAGGTTTTGGCTACTTGGACGACATTGATTCCCTTGTCATTGTCAACCTTTTATAGTTTTGTGAACGTTATTGTTTCAATAATGATCATTCCTATGAGGAAGTGTTTCTAGTCGTGCCTTGGAATTATTCTCAGGATTTGGAGAAGCCAGGGATACCTTTCTTCATATCTCCCGTCCCTCAAGGTATATTGCATATCAAGTATATGTTTTTACATTGGTTTTAAATAAACTGCCTTTTATGATATCCCCGCTCTTCGACTGTTGTGTTCTGGTTGGTCCGCCTGCCTGTCTCTCTAATAGAGTCATCGGTGATTGGATGCACCACGGACGGCTTTCCCCTGACGCTCACACTACCTGCAGCTGCTGATTGGACCCTGGAGTTCCGGACACTTTCCCCTACTGGTTTGTCTGTCGGGCGACTAAGGTCCCGTCCTGCGCAGTGAGGCATACGTTTATGCCGCAATCCTTGTGAGTATCCTGATCTTGAGCTTGTGCTGTCTTCTGTATCCTCTTTGTTGCTTAACGATACTGTCCCATAAGGCGCCTCTCTCTTCTCTGCTCCTACAGATACCTGTCTTATCTATCTCCAAGAGTGCTGCCACATCGAGTGCTTGTGTTGTTCCAGAAATCCCATCTTCCCCACGATTATCCTCCAGCCTGGTCACGGTTTTTTTTGCACACCTCCAGGAGAGTTCTCCTTTAATATCTCCACCTATAAGGTATATTCCTGTAGCTTTCTCCATTAAATTGCACAGTGCCTTAAGTAGAGTTTTTATACTATGGCTCTTAGAACTTCGTTCCTTATGGCGCTCCTTTCATATCCTTGGATGAGAAGCTGGAGGTTTAATTATTCATTTTGAACAATGCCTTGTCTTATTAGACTTGCTTTGCTAGGCCGCGGGGTATTGTGGCTGAAGTCTTCTTCAGAAGATATGCCTACCTGTGGCTTAGCGGTACAGTTTAGGCTGATAGTTCTGGAGTTGCAGGTTCAATATTTTATAATTCCTCCAATTCCCCGCTTCCGGCGTTGTCTTTCAAGGATGAGACTTTGTTTGGAACTGTCTTCCACTCGTCAGGAGAGTAAGTCTAAGGGAAGGTTTTCCTTTCTTTTTTAAGCAGGATTATTCAGATTTCTTATTCTAGAGTTTCTGCAATTCAGGTATGATGAGAGGCATTCCTTGAACTGTGTTCAGGGTCTTCCTCTCTAGGAGGGATGGTTCCAGTCCCAGTTTGGGAACGGAATCTAGGTAATTACCTCAACTTTTCTCAAGTTTTGTTCTCAAAGTAGTAACCATTATCCTTTGGTTCCAGAGGACCTGTTCAGATCGAACATAGATCTGAAGGATGTGTGTTTATTGTCCCTATTATCGGGGTCTGCTCAAGTGCTAAGTCTTGTTATCCTAGAAAGATACCTAGGTCTTAAGGTATTACAGGGGTGTTCTTCTTCAGAGTATCTGGAGAAGAGTTCATTATCCAGCCTACGACCACTCCACCATGAATGCGCCCAATCTTGTCTGATCGCGGAAGCTAAGCAAGGTCGGGTCTGGTTATCATCTACAAGGATGATTTATTAGGGATTTTAATAGATTCTCTATCATAGGAGAAGATTCTAACAGTGGTCAGATTCTACTTTTTTATCTGCAGACTTCAGTCCGGCCAACGGCGAGCTCTTTTGGTCCGGTAAATAGTTTAGCTTTTTGACAACCAGAAGGTTGGAAGTTTGGTTTTAGCTGCAGTTGTTTACGCCTTCACTTTTCAGCGACTATGTATAAGAGGAATGGGTCTGAGGGCTAATTTGGACAACATTCCTTTGCTATTTTGTAGAATGTTCAGATCTGTCTTAGAGGATAGATCTAGGTCAATTGACATGAGTCTCTATCCCAGAGTGCTTTCTCAGGAGTAGCTGTCTTAGGGCGTGTGCTCTTTAGGCATTCCTGGGTGTTGTGACCACAGACGTCATTCTTCGGGGCTGGGAATCAGTCTGGGTCTTGTTAAAGGACAGGGATATGGACACGGAAGTGGCTGCTCTCTTTTTTCACATCTTGAAGTGGGGAGCAATTTACAATGTTCTGATGGCTTGGCCTCAGTTGTCCTTAGCAGGGTTCCAATGTCTCCTCAATGGTTTTCGTCAACAACCAGGGAGGAACTTGGAGTTCCTTAGCCATGAAGGAGGTGACAGATTATTCAGTGAGGAAAGCTCACAATTGTTACCTATCTGCTTTCCACATTCCAGGGGTGGACTACTGGGAAGTGTTTGTTTCTGTGTAGGCAGACTTCCTCCTGGGGATGGCATATGTTTCTGCAATGGTTTTTCTGAGTTGGTTTTTGAGACCTTGATTCAGGCTGGCAGCCTGTTACGAGTAAGATTTCCCATAAGATGTGGCTTAAATTTCTTCATGGAGTGATTTGAAGGATTTGGCATTCTGTCTTTCTTCAGGAAGGTCTGGAGAAAGGTTTGGTCAGTGAGTTCTCTAATTAGATCATGCATTAGTGTCTGGCGAACGTGCCAGATGTATAATCTTTGGGTCAGGCCTTGGTCAGAATCTGGCCTATGTTTAAGGCTATTGCTATTCCTGGGAGCCTTAACTATGTTAAAGTTTTTCAGTAAGCTCTATTTGAGTCATTGCTTTCTTTAGATATTAAATATCTGGAGGGTTTTGTTTCTTATCGCTATCTCATCTGCTCTGAGAGTGTTGGAACTCTCAGCCTGGCACTGTGATTCGCCTTATCTTCTTTTTTATCCGATGAGGCGGGTTTTAGCACTACTTTAAGTTCTTCCGAAAGTGGTTCTGGATAATACGTTTTTATCAAGAAAATGTTGTTTCTTTTCTTGACAGTTATTCCTTTCTGAAGAATGTTTGTTGCACGACTTGGAGGTTGTGCATGATTTATTGTCAGGTGACTAAGGATTTACTCTAGTCTTCTTATCTGTTTGTTCTCTGATAATCGGAAAGGTCAGAAAGCTTCTGCTATTTTTCTTTCCCTAGTGAGAGAAGTATATTGGTCTATGAGACTGCTGGGCAGAAGTCTCCTGAGATCATTTCAGTCCTCGCCACTAGGACAATCTCTTCTTTTGGATATCAAAATGAAGCTTCTGTGAAAGGGATTTCAAGGCTGCTTCTTGGTTTTCTTTGCATAGTCTGTACAATTTTTCCATAGTTGATTCTTTTGCCTCGGCTGAGGTTTCTTTTGGGAGAAGGGTTCTACAAGCAGTGATGCCTTCTGTTTAGGTTACCTGTCTGGTCCTTCCCTTATCTGTGTCCTCTAGCTTGGGTATTGATTCCCAACAGTAATTAATGATGATCCGTAGAGTAATCGTGTCATTAGAAAGAAAACAAAATTTATGCTTACCTGATAAATGTATTTATTTCTTGATACGGTGAGTCCACGGCCCGCCTTGTTTTTTTCAGACAGTTTTCTTTGTTATATAAACCTCAGGCACCTCTGCACCTTGTTATAACAAACAAACAATGGCACTACACAGGCTTTTCCTCGTAGTTTCTAATATAAGGTTAGATATATTATAAATTCAATCACTAATCATTAAGAGGAAATGGTGCTAATGCATATCAAAATAATCTACTTCACAAAGTGGGGCAGCAAGAGAAAGCAAAGTTTCCCCACACAAAGTATGCACAATAAGCACTCTGGGCCCTGACTATAGGCAGTATAATTCCAAAAAAAGGGAGGTTAAAATATAACTTATTAACAAGTCTTTAAAATAAGGGTAACACACACATTAAAAGAATCCAGACACTGGCTAATTATGACTGTATAAAGAAATATAATGGAGACTAGTGTAGATATTAATAGGGCCTTATTGTTGTTAAAATCACACTTCCCCTCAGAAAATATGTAAATATTCAACTCTGAAAATGGTGGATGGGTCAGTTCAATCCATGTACATCATTTGCGTACGCTAGTGTGAATTGCTATATGTAAGTGGTCTAGCACTAAGTGCTTCTTTTCACCATAATAGTATCGTGACCTTATATTTAAAGAATGCAATCGAACCCTCACATAACCAGATAATATCTCAACCACAGAAAAAATAATAGGTCTACTATAATCACCATCAATCTCAGTAATTGACAAAATATATACTAAATATCCGGGCTGGTTAAATCGCCAAAATTATAAGTCTCTACACTCCTTTTAACTGTGGATTTGGAGCAACTTGTAGTTCTACAAAATATTATAAATTGTATGATCTTTGAATGTAATGTATGCAATGCTTTAACACATGTGATTCCAAATGTTCCTTATAATGTGAGCAAGGCTCGTTCTCTTTGTATGGATTCATGCAATTTGGTTACTCGTGAAAAGGATACTGTTGTACCATTGCTGACATGTATATTGTTACAGACAGATACACTAAGTATCAATCAACAACATATTGCTCTAAAAATAAGCTGAAATTTAAGAACATTCCTCTCTTTGAGAAATTTTGTTATAATAAAACCGTTGTTACGGCATTATGTGGACCTCACTGTACCTTGTGTTATTTCCTTTCTCTCCTTTCCTTTGGTCGAATGACTGGGGGTTGCGGGTAGGGAAGTGATACTTAACAGCTTTGCTGTGGTGCTCTTTGCCTCCTCCTACTAGCCAGGATTGATATCCCCAACAGTAATTGATGATGATCCGTGGACTCACCGTGTCAAGAAATAAATAAATTTATCAGGTAAACAAATTGTTTTCTCATCAAGTTATTTCAAACTTTTCTAGCATTTCTATGGTGTTTTTCTACCATATAAACATGTTTCAGAGGACCAATTGAAATACCTTCTTTTGGATTCCGACTAAACTGAGATGACAGCGACCGGAGGAAGATGACATCTCTGTCTCTGTCCTTCCAGGACACTCGGAAGATTTTACAGACCAGCTGTAAAGACTGTTCCTCTGATACTTCAGATCCTGTAGAGGGCTCCTAATGTAGAGCAAAGGAAGAATTCATCTTACAAGGTTACGGCTGTTAAAGTCATTACAAAGCAATTACATTAAGCAATTTTAAGAAGTCTTTTGGTAGAGCTCTGTATTCACCTTTCTGGCATATCTCACACCCCATTTTGTTTTTTAAATCTTTTTTACTACGGAAATTTATCATGGCGCCTTGTAAATATATGACAAGTGGGTGACACTTTATACATCATTTTTAGAGTTAGCATAAAATACAAACATACTAAATATTAGATGTGCAGAAACTCATGGGATTTTTCTAACATGTTTTTTCAGGAATCAAGCTAAGATTCTATAACCATCACTATATTGTTTTCACTAAAGTGACCCGTTTGTGCGCTATGCGCTTCATGTTTAGTTAGCTTCAGTAATATAAAGTGGATTTAATTTGGCTGTAAATTCCAGAAAACTGATGTTGCTTCCACAAAACCAGAACACAAGGTACATATTACCTTGGAAGAAACAATTTTCTATGTTAGGACCTTGTAAAGTCAAAAGCTGGCACCTGCTTTATGTATGTTTTTAACCTAGTAAATCATGTTATTAAAAGCGAATTCTGGCTGGTATAACATCAAAGCCATTCTGAAAAACAAGGCGACATGTATGTACAAATATTGGGGTAAGAGAAAACAACCCAAGCTAATTATTTTGTAGAGACGAAGGTGAATAAACGAAGTTTCAGAGCATGGGAAATACAATATGTAGCAGAGGAGAGAATAGGCAATCAGCTCTGCTGTAATACTGAATACGAGGCTGAATACAGCTGGAACCCTGGTGCAGTGAGAGATGGTCTACGTGGCTTGGAGGCTCATAAAAATGGACAGGGATCTATAAGGGAAACTCAATCTTCAGCAATCACTGCAGCAAACAGGACTGTGAATCAGCCATAATATTTCATCAGTGAAAAAAGATCATTGAAATCAGTTGCATAGGCAAAACATCTAGGGAAGTGTAGGTTATTTAGGGGACTGCAGAAGTATAAATGGCATTATCTTCTCCAGTAAAAAATATTGTTAAAAAAAGTGTACTTAAAGTCTTAAAATTAGATTGCCAATCACCTGCGCTGATTAGGGTTGCCACCTCGGCCATGTTTTTATGAGTTACACATGCTGCAGGGGGTGCAGAAGGGAACATGAATTCCACCCCTGGATAGCACACAAATAGTGATCCTGTACAGCAGTATTCATGTTACACCCTGCAGCATGTGTAACTCATAAGTGTCCAGGAAAACATGGCTGAGGCTAGCTAGCGGGACAGTATCAAGTCTTTCAAAACAACCAGTATTTATGAAGTCATCAATACCTGGTCTTTGTGATACACAGTAGGTCTGATATTTCAATAAGTTCAGCATTAGGTGTGATAGGCCTGGCTTCTCATAGCACTTGTGATGACCTGGATAAATAGAGACTTGAGCTATTGCTTGGTTCCTATAGTGGGTTTTCTAGTACCTGTAAGTAATGCTTCAGTACATTAGCTGGACACCCCCAACCACTTTAGCCTTCGGGGTATTCTGAAGGATTTCACTTTGCTGAGCATTTGATTCTTTTTCAGAAACAGCAAGGTTTAATGCATTAAACTTTTTCTAATCAAGCCACATACAGGGCTGATATATTTAGTGTATTTTAGAGACATTATCTCTGTAATAATCCACAGGTTCTGTTATTCAGAGTTAAAACGGACAGGAAAGTCAAAATAAAATAAAAAACTTGCACGATTTGGATAGAGCAGGTTATTTTAAGACACCTTTAAAGGGCCAGTAAACCTAAAAAATAATGTTATATAATTCTGCACATAGTGCAGAATTATATAACATTATATGAGTGCTAGCTTTATACAACCTAATATATCCGGTGAACTTTTATAA
>CAJPDP010269310.1:0-11238 GCA_905336975.1 Bombina variegata variegata
AAGAGAGGAAGAGAGGAGGAGATTGTGAGCAGAACGAAGGGGATGGGAGGGAGAGTATCTGGAGACAAGGTCTGAAATGTAGGGGGGAGCAGTGCAGTTGAGGGCTTTGTATGTCAGAGTAAGGATTTTGTGTTTAATCCTGGAGGCAAGAGGAAGCCAGTGAAGGGATTGCCAGAGAGGTTTAGCAGATGAAGAGCGACGTCTAAGGAAGATGAGGCTGGCAGAGGCATTATTTATGGATTGTAAAGGAGCTAGGTGGTAGCTAGGAAGACCAGAGAGGATGGAGTTGCAGTAGTCGAAAGGATGAGAGAGTGGATTAAAATCTTAGTTGTGTCTTGTGTAAGGAAATGTCTAATTTTAGAGATGTTTTTAAGGTGGAAGTGGCAGGCTTTAGCCATAGACTGAATGTGTGGAGTAAAAGAAAGATCTGAATCAAGTGTGACCCCAAGACATTGGGCATGTGGGGTAGGGGTAATGATGGAGTTATCAACAGTTATAGAGAAATGGGGGTGGAAGTTTTTGAAGAAGGGGGAAAATAAGGAGCTCAGTTTTGGAGAGATTTAGCTTGAGGTAGTGAGAGGACATCCAAGATGAGAGACAGTTAATGTCACGGGTTAGCAAGGAATCAATGACTTGATTCTTCTGTGAAGGAAGTGATGTTACAAGTGAAGAGATGATGGCCAGAAGTGGAAAAGGAGAGTTTGTGAAGTTTGAGATAGTGCATCGATAGCTGAAAATCAGATTAAGGGGGTGACCATCTTTGTGAGTGTGAGAGTCAGTCCATTGTGAAAGGCTGGAAGAGGAAGTGAGTTGCAGAAGTTGTTTTGCATAGGAGGCAGTGGGATTGTCAACAGGGAGGTTGAAGTCGCCAAGAATGAGGGCAGGGGTATCTGAGGAAAGGAAATAAGGTAGCCAAGCATCAAAGTGATCTAGAAATAAAGTTGAAGAGTCAGGGGTTACCAGAGTTTTGTTTTTGAAGACTATTGAAAAGTTCATGTGGTAAGGAATTTAGTAAATTGATACATAATAGATAAAAATATATCAATTTGAATGTTTCTATTTCAAATATTGCATAATTTGATTATATTTAAAGATAGCATTAGAAATACTATTACAAAGATAGTGTATCTCATTTTTTGAATTTAAATATTCCATTATTCTAATCGAATTATTAGAAAAATTCAAATAGAATATTACATTTAAAGAAAGCATTAGAAATTACTATTACATTAAAGGGACAGTCTACTCCAGAATTGTTATTGTTTAAAAAGATAGATAATCCCTTTATTACACATTCCCCTGTTTTGCATAACCAACATAGTTATATTAAAGGGACATGGAACCTATAATTTTTCTTTCATGATTCAGATAGAGAATGCTAATTTAAACAACTTTCCAATTTATTTCTATTATTTAATTTGCATCATTCTCTTGTTATCCATTGCTGAAATGTTTATCTTGGCAAGCTTAGGAGCAGCAAAGAACCTAGGTTCTAGCTGTTGATTGGTAGCTGCTTATATATAGCGATTGTCATTGGCTCACCCATATGTTCAGTTAGAAACCAGTAGTGCATTGCTGCTCTTTCAACAAATTATACCAAGAGAATTAAACAAATTAGATAATATAAAAAATTAGAACGTTGTTTAAAATTGTATTCTCTATCTGAATCATGAAAGAATTATTTGGGTTTCATGTCCCTTTAAGTTAAATTGTATTAAAGTAACGTGTCATTTAGTTGTCTGAAGAATAAGTTTTGTAGCAGTTTACATAGTTAAATAAAGAAAACCCCATATGTAGTTGCTGCTGCAGGATACTTGAGAGCATTTATCATTGGGAAAATATTTATCTTAAATTCGTTTGCGTGTTGGGGGGGGGGTTATTGGCAATGCACTTAATCTGCATTGTTTACTCAACACATTATTTGTATTAAATTGATATGAGAACAAATAAAGAGCTACTGATAGCATTACAAACTGCACTTCACAAGTTTAAATGGCATGCTCATGTCACATGGGTACTGATAACATTATAATTATGGATAATGTTTAGATAGTACAGAAACATCTAAGCTAACAGAAGAATACAACTTTGAAAACAGATGCAGTTTAGAAGCTATATATAAAATATGCATTCCTTGGAGTACAGTCATGAGAAGTATGCAGTGAAATGTCTGCTGCCCCTTACCAGTGTGTGTTCTGATATGTCCTTGCAACAGCCAGGGTCTGGAAAAAGCCTTCCCACAGATTTTGCAGACACAAGGTAAAGTATGCGTCCTAATGTGCATTTTCAGTGCTCCCAGGCTGACATATTCCTTTTCACAGTATTTGCAGCTAAAAGATTTCCTAGATTGGGCATCGCAGTGCAGTTGCTTGTGTTTTGCCAGCCCAGAAAAAGTAGAATAGGTCTTATTGCATAAATTACACTGGAACTTTTCAGCTTCTATTGCATGTGGGTCAGAAAGTTTAGACTGGATTCTCTCTTCTTCATCACTGATTGGACTTTCTGAGCCGCTGTGGTCTTTGGATGAGGTTTCTGATTGTGGAGGGGGGCTTTCTCTTCCTAATGATGGCTGGTAGAGTGACAGAGGTGACAGATCACTGGGTAAAGGTGAAGACAGAAGCCCAGTCCAAACTCTAATCGGGCTATAGGCAACTGAGGTGAGTATTTCTGGATGTGAGATTACAGACACTGGGTATCTTTCATAAGGGAAAGGAGAAATAATCACTGGGGAGGGGAAAAAAAACACAAGAAAGTTGTAAGTAACAAAGTAATAGCTGCAGCTAAATTGTATCCATCAGTTATACACTGTTGCAATCAAAGAGCCTGTACTCTGCATACAAGTTATATGTGTGTGTGTGTGTGTGTACATAGTATATAGATAGATGAGATAGATTAGATAAACTCAGATAGATAAATAAATGAATAATATTAAATAAACACATTGCATAAAAATATTGACATTTTATTTTAAATGCAGATACATAAGACCCTCATTCTCATGAGAAAACTGCATATGCTGCTGTGCTGGCACGGACATGGTTAATATTGTTAACCCCTTACCTGTAGGATTATCTAATTCCCCATAATTTGGCTTTTTAGAGAAGTTGAAGTGTTTTTTGACCAGGAAGGATCGTGGCATTTTCAATAATGAAGACAAAACCCCTGTCCCCAAGTGACACTGCAGCAGAAGTAACGGTCCTGTGAATTGCCTGTAATTCCTCCCTAGCCGAGCTCTGATCGTCACAGCATTGTCTGAGCGCTGGGTGCATTCACTGGAGTGCAAGTGGCAGTGCACAGACTTCTTGAAAAGTTCAGTAAATAGCTACTAGTCAGGTGCAGGAGGAGTGGGAATCTTGGCTCCTCCTCCAGCCCTTTCCTAAATGCTCCAAGTGAAGTCACACAGCGATCACACTTTCTTGGGAGGGTTTTTGAGTGAAGAATCCAATCATTTAGCTAAGGGTTAGAAGTGGTCTCAAGTTTCAGTTCCTCCCAGTGGGACAGTTAGGGATAGAGGAAGAGCCCACCACTGTCAAAGTGACTGATTATGGGCAAGCAGCTTAGAGCATTGCCTTGGAATTCGAAGCAAGACAGAGAGACTGTTACATATCTAGATTCACTAAAGATTCAAAGAAGCCTCTTGTGAAAAAAAGTCTCTAAATTCCTCATATCACATGCAGGTGACTCAATAAGATCCGGTGAGAATTTGCACAACATAATAAAACGGATGGGGATATTTTGTTTTCTTTGTCAGTGAGTCTAGGAGACAAAACTTTATAACATACGACCGTGGAGGGCTAAATAATTAAAACTTGTTTTCTGCCAGAGTTAAGTTGTAGCTCTCTCTGACAAAGGAACTAAAGCTACAAACTGGAATGTAACATAAATAGTTTTGCAAAAAAAAAAATAATACATAGGAAAACCCACAGTTTTAACAGAACACATAAGTATACAGCATCAAAAAAAACTCCCTATCCCCAGAGTACTGATATAATATGGACATATTTATTTTAAATGACTTGTTCAGTCTGTTCTTCTCACAAAACCAGCAATGCCTGGACAATTAGTTGTGGTGTCAAGCTGGAGTGAAGAAGATTCATGAGAAACTTTTTAAAGTACATAGAAGGGTAGTTGATGCATGGCACATACTTGCAATAGAGGAGATAAGGACTCATATTGTAAGGGAATTCAAGCCTGGATGGAATAGGCCTATTGTAGTCCTGAGAAGTTTAATACATTTAACATTCAGCAGAAATAGTGACAGACAACAGGGTCTTCAGTCATCAAAAATCCAATGACAGACTGATAGATAGACAGACCGACAGATAGAAAGATAGCTAGCTAGCTAGCTAGATAGATAGACAGACAGAGACAAACAGACTGACAGATAGATAGATAGATAGAAAGAAAGATAGATAGATAGAACGATAGATAGCTAGATAGAAAGATAGATAGATAGATTTTGATACATAATGCACACCTGCACAAAGTATTTAAAACGTTAAAGTGGTCCACTTGCAAATGTTGAATTATCCACTGACTAAAAGTATTACAAATTAATTCTTAATAAATTAATTTACCCCAGTCTAATTAATGTGTCTTAAATAAATAATCTTTTAAGCACATAATTGTTCCGTGCTCATGTATATTAATTAGGCAAACACTTTGTTTGCCTGCCAGAAATGTTAGTGTTATGTAAAAACTCGTGGACTTGATTTGTATCTAATGGGTTAATCTTCAAAAATCTTCCCATTTC
Source organism: Bombina variegata variegata (assembly GCA_905336975.1). Taxonomy (NCBI): domain Eukaryota; kingdom Metazoa; phylum Chordata; class Amphibia; order Anura; family Bombinatoridae; genus Bombina; species Bombina variegata. Next base: position 4,754 of record CAJPDP010269310.1, read on the forward strand.
AGAACATTAAAATCCAGTACAATGTGTCTGTTCTAAAATTCATGATAAACTGAGCTACAGTTGGCTTGCAGTTCAAGTTCACTTGCAGTCTCTCAATACCTTCCAGTTATCATTCTATTCATTGAAAGCAGAATTCAGGCTTAAAAGACCACCCCAGCCTTGTGTACGACAGGTGTTGGAATGGTAACATGAAAGGAACAACGCAAACAGTTCTGTTAGGACTTGTTTGGATACAGTTTTACTGTCAGGCAGCATAGCTTCTTAATCTGCTAAATACCAAAGCAAGTGCAATAGAAAAATGTTATCCTTGCTCATATGTGTGTCAGGGACTGAGAATGGAGGGAAATGGGCACTAAAAAGGCATTTATGTTTTCACAGTTCCACTACTATTTTCTATTGATAAAAGTATACATGCAATCATACATCTGTCAAAGTTAACCCTTAAAGGGACATTAAAGAAAAAAATTCCATTACACATATGAAAGAACATATTTTGTGTGGTCACTTTGTTTTACTGCATGAAAAAGTTAGTGATTTAAGTGATGTTTTCAGTAACAGGAAGTGCATTCTTTATGCACAGCTCTTTCCTGAGGACTCTCTTCCCATTGGCTGATAGGAATAAACCCACAGTTAAATTGGTGGTCATTGACAAATCCTGCAATTATATATTAAAGGGGCATGAACCCCATTTTTTTTCTCTTCTGTGATTCAAAGAAAGCACGCAACAACTTTCCTATTTATTTCTATTAACTAATTTGTTTTGTTCCCTTGGTATACTTTGTTAAAAAAACATATCTAGATAGATTCAGGAGCTGCTGATTGGTGGCTGCACATGTTATTGGCTCACCCAAGTGCATTGCTGTTTCTTTAACAAATGATACTAAGAGAAGGAAGCAACATACATAATACAATTACATTGAAAAGTTGTTTAGAATGGCCAACATACAAATATTTATTTAGAGATGAGAAACCCAATACAGTTTATGGAGGTTTGTCTTTTTTCACCAATAGGGTTATAGTAGTTGTTAATATCAGCCAGAGAATAATAAAAGGTCTTAAATATATGGCTTTGCTTCACTATAACCTATGAATATATTTATAGTACTGCAAATATGAGTAGATTTGTGCCATATATATTGTTAATTGCTCATTTGAAGTAAGTTAAAAGGAGAGAAAGCTACAATAGGAAAATAAGTATGTTGCATATAACTATGTGTTTACCTCCCCTGCACAAAGTGGTTAAACACATAGTTAAAGCCAGTGCTGAAACGGCAATATATTACTAACCCTAAACTAAACATGGCTGATGACACACATGCTGCCACTGCCCTTTTGTGGGAATTAAGTATAGTCAATTAGAGCATTTTCTTATGGCAACTATATGTCCCTTTAAATAACTGCTGTTTTCCATTGCTTGCATGTACAGAGGTAGATAACCCATACTCTATATATGTATAGGGAGATCCATATATGTATATACTGTACAGGCATGCTGGTGCAGATCCTCAATCACTTTATTCTATTTCTTTCAGCTTTGTGTCTAGAGTATTAATTCAGCATTTTCACTGACTCTGTGGCATTTAGAAGATTATTCTTCTTCCAATTGAAAGATGCAACACTTCAGTTGTAAATGAACAGCCTCAGAGGTGTACAGTTTTATTTTTAGCCAGAAAAGAGTCACTGTTTCCCCACTCTACCTGTTCTAATGCTTTGATTTATGCATAATAAAGGGACAGTCGACACCAGAAGTGTTTTTGTTTAAAAAGATAGATAATCCCTTTATTACCCATTCCCCAGTTTTTCATAACCAACACAGTTATATTAATACACATTTTACTTCTGTAATTACCTTGTACCTAAGCCTCTGCAGAGTGTCCCCTTATTTCAGTTCTTTGGACAGACTTGCATTTTAGCCGATCACTGCTCACTCCTCTGTAAATTCACGTGCATGATCTCAATGTTATCTATATGAAACACATGAACTAACGCCCTCTAGTGTTCAAAATGCATTCACATTAGAGGGGGCCTTCAAGGTCTAAGAAATTAGCATATGAACCTCCTAGGTTTAGCTTTCAAATAAGAATACCAAGAGAACAAAGCTAAATTGGTAATAAAAGCAAATTGGAAAGTTGTTTAAAATTACATGCCCTATTTGAATCATGAAAGTTTTTTTTTGGACTTGACTGTCCCTTTAAGGTCTAATATATATTCTATTATTTGATATGTTTACACTGTCCAAGTGACATATAGAGGGTTACTGAAAATGTCATCAAATTAAAGTAGTACTCTCTGCTAAACTAGGGGTCTCTCAAAATTGTATGGATTTAATTTTGCTTTAGAGAATGTGATTGGTTCAAAGCCTTTCAACATTTATTACTCTAAACTGATTTTTTAATGGGTTAGGAGACTGCTATTTTCATATTGTTCATGTGATAACCAGGGGTCAAGTGGTCACTCGTGCTTTCAATAAGGGCTCTTAGTAGCCTCTTGGTTGAAAGAGGGCTAAAGTTCTAATCTTTGTATTGCCTTTTCTCATGACTTAGGGGCCTATATATAGCAATATGAGTATGCAAACTCAAGTGAAATAGCTGACACGGTTAACATCCTGGTAATAGACTATTCTTCAAAATCAGGTTTCTTGTGGCTTGCCAAGTTCAGCCCACTTTAAAGCAAACTCACAAAAGTCAGGTTGTATACTGGTCATTTATTGATTTAAGGACTGGAAATGTTATTGTAAAACGTATAGACACACAAAATCCCAAGTGGGATTTGATCTATGTTTTTATTGCTTAACCCCTTGTGGAGGTCAATATATTTATATATATAGTTACAAAAACAACATACAGCAATGCATTAGAATATACTATTTCTGTATTAGAATGTCCCTTTAAATGTTATCTATAGCAAAACAAGAATTCCTGACTTTTGAAAAATAAACATCAAAGAAACAGTTTCATTTATAGTCATTGGCAGTGGCACTGGAAACCAAAAAGTTCATTTTAACGCAGACACAATGTCATTCAATAGTAGTGGGTTTGTCTTAAAACTAACCATTTGGCTTCCAGTGACATTGGATACACATTCATTGCAGATTTTTACAGCAGTCTCAGCAGTGTGTAAACCCAGTATAAAGTCAGTTTTCTAACAAACAAACAAACAGTCACATTTCAGTTTGTAAAACTTCCTTAGTAAGTAGGCCAAACTTGACTTTCACAACTCAAGCAAAGTTGGTTTACTTTTATAAACAGACATTATTATTTTTTTCTTCAGAATTTAATCCAAGTTCAGGTACTTGAGTTTGACCAATTAATACCAACTGCGTACAGTCAAAAGGTTAGCCAAGCTGTTGGGCTTTCAGGACTTCCGATATGTATTTAAAAAAAACTAAGAGTCAGACATTTGGCCCCCTTGTGGACCCCATCCATGTGGGCTCATGATATAATATTCCTTTTATGATTTTGCTTTGGAACATCTACACTATATACACTTAAAGAATTATGTGTGAACACCAGTCCTGAGGTATCCCTCATGGGATTATAAGTATCAGCAATGGCTAAATTACCATGACTGACTCAACTGAGCTCAGGTAGGGCAATATTTCAGATGATATAGTTCTACTTGTTACTCTTAGTGAATGAATCTCCAATATAACATAATAATTGCATTAAAAATAGTATTTCTTTTTTTTAATCAAAAACCAATGAGAGTAGTAGTTATAAATATGCATGTTGTAATACACAGTTGGTAACATTTGGCGTTGTGATTCTAGTAACAAGCATGAAGCAATACAAATCACACAGTGAACACAATTGCATTTGATATATTAGTTTATTTTATTTGCAAACCTAAAAAAAATAGCTGTAGTAGTCTATTAAAAATTGTAATGAATTGATTGCTTTTTCAAAATTCCGGAGAGAGTACTTGAAATGTGCTGGGATGTGTCAATATAAACTCTGAGACTCTACTTAACTAAAGCAAAGAAAAGTAAAAATGGGAATATTATTAAAATACTCAGCAAAACTAAATGGAATCAATAACATGCAGAAACAGTATTTCAGAATAAATGTACTTCCTTGTAATAAAAATAATATGTTTTTTTAGCACTGCACTTGTCTAAATTATTAACTGATTAATAATTCCACTTACTGACCTTAACCTAACTGTATTGTTTTAAGCACTTTAATGAAAAGGCTTGGGTTAAATAAATCAGCCTTTACATATTCTACTTTCTGACTTGTAAATCTTCTCTAGGTAGCATGTTTCAATAATTGTGTATCTTACTTGCAACTTGTGTGTCATTCTATACATGCACCCAGGCTATTAGCTTTCATTGCTGCTTATAGAGCTGTGATTCTCAGCCAATGTGTCAGCTACTCAGGTGTCTCGGTGAGTTATGTCTGGAGGTTATGAATGAAAAGATCTGTGAAAGGTGGGAGTTCAGACATGGGATGGATTATCTGTAAAGGATGATGAACACAGTCTTATAAAAATACAGATTGTCGTCTACTTGCAAGTTTTGTTGAATAAACATTACCCAAAGCAGTTCTCTATGGACACACTTCTGGTATATAAAATTATTATTATACTTTATTTATGAAGCACCAACATATTCCGCAGCGCTGTCCATGGATACAGTTCATTTAAAAAAACAACAATATAAACTGAAATATTGTACATAGAATAATATACAATATATATATACACACTCACATACACACAGGTAGCCCTCAATTTATGCAAGGGTTTGGTTTTTGAAGGAATAGTTGAAAAAAGAAAATTGGTGTTAACCCATTTATATAATGTATGTCAATAGGAAGTAGTTGAGTTAGGTTCCAGGCCAATCTCATAATTGACATTAGTAATGTAAATTAGCAGTGAACAGTCAGCATGGAAATATATTTTAAATATGTTACTGCTCTTTTATATGCATGATAGCAGTTCAGTGTACCTGCCCTTTAAGAAAGTAAATGAATGGCAAACTACTCCCTTATGCTATACACAGTATTAAATGTATGTGGCAAAAACTATTGTGCATATCTTTTTTTTTAGTCACTGGTCAAATGTTCAATTGGAACAGGAGCTTTTGTGAAACTGCAATTTGAACTGGCGTAAAATGAGGGCTAGCTGTATATATTTCATTATATATGTTTATACATACATGTAAAAAAATAATATATATATATATTTTACACAAACACACACAGTATGGGTGTATGGGTGTTTGTGAATCTGGAGGGTCTAGTTAAAGGGACATTGTATAATGCAAGTATTAGAAGAAACTGATTAACTCAGGACAGGAACATTTCTTTTGTGAAAATACAATAAACTACTGAAATAAAATGTTGAAATGCCCCTTTTTAGATTAAACAAAGATTACAATAGTGTCACTTTAAATTGTGACTAAGGGAACAAGTAAAATAAAAAGGGACGTGTAAATGTGGACACATTTCAGTAATTGCTTTCTCTGTATATTTTTTTAAGTGAGGTATTTGTGGTCCTTTCACACATATCTTGTGCCCTGTGTGGTATTTATGGCCTCTGCTCTGACTTAAGTTGGATAACATTGTAAAACACAAATGTCTACATAGAAATCTGAAAAAATATGAGCAGGGTTTAAGGAAAAGTACAAAGGTCAGCTAGTACTCAAATTAAAGGCATCTGACATCCCTTTCTTCTAAACATTTGTGGCTCCAGTGTTCTGGAATGAGATAATGTCCCTTGGGAATTCATAGTTTCTAACTGGCTTTGCAGTCAAGCACTGTTATTAGAGGTGGAAGTTGTGATTTAGCGGACATGCGAGTACTGTGTTTACTTCCAGGTGATATAAGAAAGGAAAAAAACCTCACCCTGAAGATAATTACAACAGTACAACCTGTAACATGAAATTATAGTGTACAGAGAATGTGTGGTTATAATAGTAAATGTTGCAGGTGTACTGCGAGGCACTTTACCACAAGGTTGCATTTATTAAAAAACACATTAACCACTGATTTCTCTGTTCCTTAATATACAAAATGTGTTATATTCTTTGCTTGTCTCAACTCTAATTAGCAGCTGGGGGCTTAAAACAAAGATTAAATATGTAAACAAATACTATTTTATGTTCTTAAACTAGATATTGCAATTATTGGGTGTAATTAACTAGAGAAGCAATGCAGTGCCCTTTGGGATGAAAAAAAGCAAAACATTTCTCTTTCTCTTGAGTAAACAGCCTGCAGTGTTGCTTTTTTAGAGACAATCTTTCAAGCAGAAAACTACATCTATAAGTTTCATGTTTATGTGCAATTTCTAGCAAACATTTGATAAGATAATGTATTAAAGGGACACTGAACCCAAATTTTTTTCTTTCGTGATTCAGATAGAGGATGACATTTTAAGCAACTTTCTAATTTACTCCTATTATCAAATTTTCTTTATTCTCTTGGTATCTTTATTTGAAATGCAAGAATGTAAGCTTAGATGCCGGCCCATTTTTGGTGAACAAC
>CAJPDP010269361.1:0-10111 GCA_905336975.1 Bombina variegata variegata
CTAGCAAAAAAAAAAAAAAAAATTGTAGTTGTAAAATCAAATTTACATGAAGGAAAAACTGGCAATACCAAAAATGTGATTTCATTTTTTTTTCAGTATTATATATATATTGATTTATTTCCTATGGCATGGAGAGTCCACAAATCCATTCAATTACTAGTGGGAATTAATCTCCTGGCCAGCATGAGGAGCACCCCAGCAGAGCTGTTAAGTGTCACATCCCTTACCCATAATCCACAGTCATTCTCTTTGCCTCTGTCATGGGAGGATGTGTGAAGATGTCTGAATATATTTAATCCTTTTATGGGTACTTTTCCCTGCAAGCAAGGATTGGGGCTATGCTGTGTCCATGTCAATCTCTTTAGTAAGAGTAATAGTGGCTTTTAGCAGTTAGAAGACCGCAAGGTATTCTTTGCTTACCTTCTAACATTTATGCTACCCCTATTATAGAAAACCAGAGTTGGTTACTCTGTTTTTTTTCTCTTCCTCCTTTTCTCTTCGCTGCCAGATGAGGCTAACAGACCTGGGAATATATGCCTACCTCATGGCTGCAGCTACAAGGTAAGTGCTTATTTCCTTCTTAGGTTTAGAAGGCTCAAGCACATTGGGAGTTTCTATCATCTTTACATGCAGTAAAGGTGTTATATGCCTTCAATACCCGAGTTATGGGATTGAGGTTTTTCACTAGACATTCCCTGCAGCTGGTACCTTTTATTTTGGACTGAGGGGCTGTATGCTTTAATAGAGGCTTATTTAGCATAGTGGTATCCGCAGGGCTTATGGTCAAGCTTTCAACAGTACGCTGGCTTTAGTTACTCTTTTGGCTCTGGGTCTCCTGGCCCTCAGCAGCCAGTACATAGATTTTAGTCCTATAAGCTTTGTGCTTGAGACGATCGCAATGTGTTCTACGTGAGATTAAGTTTTACAGGCTATGGGATCAGTAGGCTTGTTTTAAACTCTCATTTTAAAACATCCTCAGGGCTTTCTAGGGTAGTGTTTTATTTTAATAATAGCGGCTGCACTTTTTTTTTTTTGCGCCATCTGTATTTTCTCCCCCAAATACTACCATTTTAAGAGATAGTATTTAGTTATTGGCGGCAGGGCTGATTTGGTGCCATCTACCCGCCTTCCCTCTTTTTTATTATTGCCGGTAATGTGGCTATTGGTCTCTTTCATTAGGACTCGGGCTTGGAGAGGGAGGTTCTATGAGAAAGCGTCGCCATCTTATTGTTATGCAGTCAATATTTCTAACCACGATCTGCCCTTAGTGATATGCACCACAGGATCTATGGTGCGAGGTTCACCTTCCCCCTACTGGGTCTGGGTATAGGATCGTTTTGTCTTAGTAAGCATCTAATGTTAGGTGGATGGTCTTATAGGCATTTTTTTTTTAAACTGCACTTAAAAAGAAATCTTTCTGGGTGTTACTTGTCAGCGTGTACTAATTATTTTAGTTAGTGTTGCTCTATACACTGCTTTAATTTGATTTCTATGCGACCCTCCATTTTTCTGAAGGGACCCGCAGGCTGCAGATATATCTGACATGTATCTACTCTTTGCGTGTACAAATTAGCCAAAGAGTAATAAGGGTTAGATATTTCAGTTATGCTTTAATAACATAAGTGTTTTTATATGTAAATAACATTTACATGTAATCATTTACTGCAAAGCCATTATTGCAGTATTCATTTTAATGGTTCATGGTGTTTTGTAAATTTTTTTTTTTTTTACAATAATCCCATATGCCTGCACTTTTATTTTCAGGATGTGTTTCTCTTGAAAATATTATCTTAGTTTTTACTGCCCTCAGGTGGCAGTTTTATGTAACTTCATGTTCCACATTGGTTTTTAATTTATAAGGGTGAACTATCTTTTTCTCTCATTCTGATACTGCATGTTCAGTCTGATATACATTTCTGTGCAGTCTGGTCAGTAATAACTTCAAGACTAGTTATGTTCTAATGCTTTTGTTTTCATCTGTATGCCTTTTAGAACTGACTAAGGTTAAGATGACGCTTCTGATTCTCATAAGCTTGAGAGTGGATGTTAGGGAGTTTATAGCATTTTATTTTTGCCCCTATCTTCTAAAGTAGATATATTTTATAAATTTTATGTCTACTTATTTATCTGTTGTCTGCAGTGTATCTTAAATATATTTTGTTAGGGATTATTACATTTTATATCTTTAACCCCTTTACGTTTTACAGTGTATATGGAATATTGTTATAAGCCTTATATCTGCTTATATATCCTCTGCTGTGCATATTACATGTTTTGAGGGATTATTAGCATTTTTATGACTATCCCTATTTTTCTGCAGTGATAAAGAATCATCTTTTTATTGATCCTTTTTGCTATGAGTCATATATTATATAACTTAATATTGTTTTTTTCCCCCTATGTTATTCTACTTGTACAGAGGCTCTCCATGTCTCTGTACTAATGTCCGTGACCTGTATGTTCTCCTTGTGTATAGGGGATTAATTTTTTGTTACGTTTGTTGTTTTCATGTATCATTCTCATCAGAACGCTATTCTATTTATTTTTATATCTGTATTATAGGAATACTTATTTTAATTTCTCTCACATTGAGGTGATATTGTTAGAGTATGTAATACGGGATGTTTAATGTATCATTCTCTAATTTATTTTCCTGTTTTTATTATAGGAATTATTTTTTTAATCTCATGTGTTATGTTTTTCATTGGGGCACGAGATGTATACAAACTTTTATACTGTATTATTTTTATCTGGTGCATGGCATTTTGTAATCTGTTACAATAATCCATTTTGAGACTGTTTGTTTTTTTTGGATGTATTGGTCTTGACAGAGTCTGTTTCCATAGTGTGTTCCACCATCTGGTGGCTGTTCTCCGTATATGAATGATCAATGTATTTCTTTTCTATTATGTACAGATTTTTTTTTATTTTTTTTTAGTACGCTCAGTGGAAAGTCACTGAGATTCTCTTGGGAGACCAGAGTTCCTTTCCCAATTGGAGCATGACGTTCTATGGCAGAGTGGGGATTTTTGTCCATGAATTTTATAATTATACATTATAATTTGTTTTCTTCTGGATCTCCGTATTATATTCTCTCTCATACCAAGGTGATTTTTCTAGTTTCTGGGACATGTATGTTGCCCTATTTTAATTTTCCGAGCTTGTTTAATTCTTCTCATATTGACGGATATTTTGCTCATGTCTGTTACATGTACAATAATCTTTTTATTTAAAATAGCTCTACCGCCTGGTTATCGGTAGGTTTGCAGTTTGGTACCTGCTGCAGTTACTTGCACCTTGAATGTGTGCCCGCAAGCTGTTTTAATCTATACGTTTTATATAGGGAGTGCTTCTATAGTTTGATGGTTCTTATATCTGTTTAAGACCCAGAATGTTCTGAGTGGGCCTATTTCTTTTCAAGGGATTGGAGATCTCTGACCTCTTTCATAGGATAGTTTTGACATTTCTTTGAGAGATTTCGGTTCTGGACTCTCTCTGGATCTCTTGTCCCACGGCGCATGCTTCTTGCGATTATGGGTCCTCTTGCTAGCCTCTCTGACTAGGGAACAGTTTTGGGGTTCCTCAATAGCATAATGCTGCTGAGAGAACACCTTAAGACTCAGAGTTCCGGAAACCTGTGACCATCTCTTGGGTACAGGTCTAACTTTGAATGTTCTCCAAAAATTATTTACAGAGATTATCTGTGCAGACAGACTTTGGTCTGGGAGTTAGTTTTTGTGCTTAGTGGGCTCTTCATATAGAGGTATTTTCGATTTTCCTCCGTGGAAACGCTCTCAGGTGATGAGTCCTGGAGTTGACTCTGATGTTTTCGTTTAAACGCCAAGCTTACTATTTCAGATCCAGATTGAGAGATCCTCAGGCAACTCTGGTCTATGCTTTAGCTGTTCCATAGGACTTTGGTCTCCTTTCAAGATTCTCTCTCTGCTGGCTCTCTTTCGCGGGCATATTTCGTGTCCTTCTGGAGCATGTTTCAGTGTTTCTTTTGCTTCAGTTTGGCCTCACAAAAGTTGGTTTTGGACCAGGTAGAGGTATCGTCCTTGCCTCTGTGGAAATTGCCTTTGAGGTAGGACCTTCTATCAGGGTCTTTTCCTACTTCCACATCTAGTTTTCTGATGCTGACTAATTGGAGATTATTTGCCTAGTCTTGTTTAGACAAGGTTTTTTTTAGATATAGTGATGGATTCTATGATTCAGGCTAGTGAGTTGGTATCTTGCTATTTTTTTTTCCATAAGTATAGAGTATATAAGTTTTCTGGTGTGTATCTCTCAAGTTTTTTTTCTCTGAGTCCAGTGTGGGTTCCTTGCATTTTTTCCTTTCTTCAGGAAGGTCTGGAGAAGGACTTATCGGTCTGTTCTCTGAAAGACTAGATTTCTGTCGTTTTCGTTTCTTTGGTTTATTGTCTGGCTGTCCTTCCGGATGCTCATTCTTGGTTAGGCCTTAGTCAGATCAGGCCTGTGTTTTAGTCTGTTAATCTTCCTTGGAGTCTTAATCTTGTAGTTGGGATTATTCAGCAGACTGTGTTTGAGTCTATACTCTCTGCTCATTTTAAGTTGTTGGCTTGGAGGTTTATTCCTCTCGCTATTTCTTCTGCTCGTAGGTTTTCTGACCTTTCGGCTCTGCGATGTGACCACCCTTTCCTTATTTTTCTTTCAGACAGGGTGGTCCTTCGTACCAAATTGGGTTCTCTTCCTAGGTTGGTGTTGGACCACAATATCATTTAGGATATTGTCGTTCCTTTGTTCTGTCCTAGTTCTTCTTTTCAGAAGGAACATCTGTGCTCAGGATGTTATACGTGCTTTGCAGTTCTTTCTGCAGGCATCCAGAGTTTCCTGCTGTCTTTTTTGCTGTGTTTTCTGGCATATGTATAGGCCAGAAGGCTGATTTTCCTGCTCTTTTCTTTGGTTGAGAAGTGTTAAGGGTTATGAGACAATTGGACTTCTGTTTCCTGAGAGGATTACGGCTCATTCCTATGAAGCGGTCTCCTTCTTCCTGGGCTTTTTTAGATTGAGGTTTCGGTGGAGCAATTATGCAAGGCGGCCGCTTGGTCGTCTTTGCATACTTTTTCCAAATTCTAAAGGATCTATGTTGTTGCCTCAGCTGAGATTTATTTAGGGAAGAAAGCTCTTCAATCGGTGGTGTCTTTCGTTTAGCTCCGCCTGTTTTGTTCTCTCGCCCTTCCATTCTGTGTCCTCTAGCTTGGGTATTGGTTTCCACTAGTCATTGAATAGATTTGTGGACTCTCCATGCAATAGGAAAGAAAATAAAATGTATGCTTACCTGATAAATTTCTTTCTTTCCGGGCATGGAGAGTCCACAACCCGCCCTTTTTTACATCTAAGATAGCAATTTTTGGTATAAACTTCAGGCACCTCTATACCCTTGTGTTATCTTCTTTTTCCTTCGGCCGAATGACTGGGGATTTATGGGTAAGGGAAGTGACACTTAACAGCTCTGCTGGGGTGCTCTTTGCCTCCTCCTGCTGCCCAGGAGATGAATTTCCGCTAGTAAATGAATGATTTGCGGACTCTCCATGCCCGGAAATAAATACATTTATCAGGTAAGCATACATTTTTTTTTTTTTTTGTAAATGATTAAATTTTTTGTTTTAGGACCCAGATTTAGAAGCAAAGAGGAAAGCAGAACTAGAAAAAATAAAGAAACAGAAAAAGAAATTTAAAGATCACATACAGGAGGCTTTGCAAAGTAAACAAGAGGCTGTGATACGTAGAAAGCTAAGGAAGAAGCGCCTACGACAAGCCAAAAAGACAGCCAAGGAGCAGCAATGATATGGCCTCCCACTGCAGGACTAAGATCAGCTGGCTTTCATGCCTTTTATATATAACTTTTGAGGTCCAAAGCAGACCAAGAAACACTTCTCGGACACTGGGGCTCCAGTACACCAGACATGCAGAAACCACCAGTTACAGGACTTAGGATCCAAGATCCACAGTGACTGGTCTCTCACAGTTGGTACTGGGGTCCTGACCATCAGTGGCCTTTTCTCATAGAAATTGGGTCCAGGACCAGCGATGACTTCTCATAGCACTGGGGTCCACAACTAGTGATCTAACTGTCTTACTGTAGGAGAAGGCTACAAAGTGTTCTTGTTCTCTATACATATTTCTCCTTAGCAACCTATAGCAGTTTTCAGTTTGTTTTTTCTTAGACTATTAAAGGGACGTTTCGCCTCAACATATCATCACCAGTAAAATGTTTAATGAAAATTAAACAATGTTCTAATATATTTTCATTATTATGCCTATGAAAGCATGTTTGTTCCACTCCCTCCCAGAGAGACTGGAGTGCTTAATTATGGTGAAATGTACCGGATCTTGAAATATGTACAGTGATTGGTTAGTTCAGATCACAAGCTCATTTATACCTGTCACTATTTGGCCATACGATAGTAAACTAATATGATTTCTCCAGTATTGTCAAGAGAATTATACCTGAATTTTTCTTTTGCAAAATGTAAATTGTGCTAACAAAGTGAGTTTTTTTAAAAAAAATTATATTAAGACACTTTGTTTCCAGTGCAGATAAGTTGTATCCAGAATTATTCCCAAATCCAGACTTTTTAAATCATATTTTTATCAAATAACATTATAAAAAAATATTTTTTTTCCTGCCAGTAAGTCACAATTTTCTCTGCCTGCATCTTTGTTTTGTTTTTTTGTGTTCTAAAATGCAAATGATAATCTATATTTATTTAAATCAACAACTATTACCTCATCTGATTGACGGCACTGTACTATATGGTGGTACTATGTATCCAAACCTTATATGGTCCCAAGCAGTTTGGATACAGGGTTTTCTACCGGTATTGTGTTGGTCATGTAACCAATCATTTGCAAGAAATTATTTTCATTCTTGTGAATAATTTAAAGCGAGTGTGGCAGTTTTTTTTGTGTGCAAATTTTTCTATTTCCTAAACTTTACATGATTTTAAAATATTTTTTCCTTTTGTTCACCGTAACCTCATATGAAAGAGGAGAGGATTAATTACCTTTGAGTTATCAGGAAGCTACTTGTTAAATCTACAAATTATTCAACCAGGAGCTTAGTTAGTGCATGTTTGTCTCTCATTACATTTTAAAGTTTTTGTATTTCTTTGCATCTTTTATCATTTGCTGGATTCCTATATTTCATGCATGCGAACTGGAAGGGTCCTACTCTGCCCATCTTCCAGAATGTGTTTGACGGTTCAGTTCCATTTGAGCAAATTGCAAAAGGTCTGACTATGCCTTCTCCTACCTCAGTGTTTCTTAACCCCTTCTGTCAAATGGACGTAGATCTACACCATGCAGTACATAGCCCATTGTACTGCATAACTTTTATATTGACAACCAAGACTTGCTGTGTGTGGCGTGCCAGGCCATAACAATCCCCTTTGGTGGCGGTGGGAGGTGGATGGATGGCCCAGCGATGGAAAGTGGAGACAGGGGCAGGACCCTATGCTACAGAAAATACATTTCGAAGGGAGAGGGAAGAGATGCTACACTATAGAAAAAGGAAAAATTAGGGTGGGGGACTCTAAACAATGGTAGGAGTAGGGGCGGACTCCTACAGTACAGAAAAATATTAATAGTATAATACATATATACAGTTAAAAAAAAACTGGGAACTGGCAGACAGCTGCCAATACCTAAGATGGCTGCTACTTGTGGGAGGAGGAAAAGTTAGAGAGCTCTTTGGGAGGGATCAGGGAGGTGAGAGGGTTTAGGAGGGATCCCCACACTTCAGAAAAAATACAATAAAAAAACCCCCAAAAAAAACGCACACTGGCAGGCTGTCTGCCAGAACCTAAAATGGTGGTGAAGAGTGTTGTTGGGGGTAGGGAGAGCTGTTTGATAGGGACCAGGGAGGTGTCAGGAAGGTAAACCCTACATTGCAATACTATTACCCTTACCACCTAATTAACCCCCTCACTGCCATTAGTACTCAATGCATGCACGATTTCCGCTTCACTATAGAGTCGATAGTATTTAATTCCAGAGGTTCCCTGTAAAAAAAAAAATATATAAAAAAAAAAAATATATATATTAGGTCACATTTAAAGGGATAGTAATCACTGTGTAATAAGATAATTTTGTTGTGTTGCTATAGAACACTTGATTTCAAACCTGTCCTCAGGCTTCCCTGATTAGGCCAGATTTTGAGGATATCTAGACTGGAGCACAGGTGAAGTAATCAGCAGATTAATGAACATGGTTATTAACCTGCTCTCACCCAAGGTAATCCTGAACGTCTGACCAGTTTGGGAGGCCTGAGGACAGGTTTCAAAACCAATGCTAAAGAATAACATAGCCAAATCTAAATGTTGTTGTTTTTTTTTTTTTTTAAAAAAACAATCAACATCTTATTTACTGTAATTTTTTTTCAATAGCTAAACTCCATTTACCATTTGCCTTCTTTGGAGGAGACAATCTAGACTTTAGTCAGCAGACAACAAGGCTAGTTACAATCATAATGATAGTATGAAGTACATTGTTTTGCAGTTATCTTAAAAAACAAATTATGGGCAGATATGTAGCATAGTTAGCATGGTCCATTTCAAGTTCTCAGAATTAGAAAATCCTCAATTTGTGAGCTAAATTACATGAAAAATTGCAAAATAAATAATGAAAGTGTATTACGAAGTTGTTTCATTACACATAACTAAATATTTTACATAAACATCTCAAGGTGTTTACCGTCCCTTTTAATCTCTCAACTACTCAAGGATGCACTTCCTGCTATTCATCAGGAACTTACTTCCTTTGTTTTAATATGCAACACTTACATGCAGTGCTCTCATATAACTTTTATAGTATATCTTGATTTTTTTTCTTCTGTTCTACACTTAAGGTTGCCAGGAGACCTCCCTAAAAATAACGGACATCCAGCATATAACCGGGGGAGGGGAGTATATATATATATATATATGTTTAAGTGTGTGTGTATGTATATGTGTGTGTGTATGTGTGTATATATATATATATATATATTTTAAAAATTCAACTGAGCTGACGTAAAACTCAATCATGCCCAGCTGCACTGTATATGTTATCCAGTCCAGGTTTTTTTCTACAAATTTTACCGGACAGCTGGTAAAAAACCCAAAAAGGACTGTCTGGTTTGATACTGGATACCTGGCAACCCTGTCTACACGTCTCGCAAGCTTGCAGAGATGAAGCAGGTCATGCAGCACTGTACACCCTTTTGGGGTTCATTAGCTAATCAGCTGTACACAAGCTTCATCAGATACACATAGCCAATTGTCAACTGATGTGGTGTAATGCACGCTGCCACTGCACTCTGGAGTAGTGGAAACGTTATCTGGGGTGATGAATCGCGTTTCACCATCTAACAGTCTGATGGAAGAACCTGGGTGTAGTAAATGCCAGGAGAACGCTGCCTACCAGAATGCTACTGTAGTGGTGGAGGAGGGATAATGGGCTGTTTTACAGGGTTTGGGCTAGGCCTATTAGTTCCAGTGAAGGGTCATCTTGATGTTACAGGGTACAAAGACATTTTAGACAGATTGGTACTTTATGGCAACATTTTGGGGAGGGCCCTTTCCTGTTACAGCATGACTGTGCCCCTGTTCACAAAGTGAGGTCCTTGAAGATATGGTTTGATGAGTTTGGAATGGACCTGCGAAGAGTTCTGACTTCAACCCCATTGAGCACCTTAGGGATGAATTGGAACAACAGTTGCAAGCCAGACCATCTCATCCAACATCAATATCTGACCTCACAAATACTCTATTGGCTAAATGGGGTCTAATTCCCACAGAGCCACAAAATCTTGTGGAAAGCCTTCCCATAAAAGTGGTGCAGCTTTTATAGTTGCAAGGTGGGGAAGGGGGTAACTCATATGAATGCCCATGGTTTTATTGGATTTCCAAGAAGCTCATTTAGGTGTAATGGTCATGTGTCCACATACCTTTGGCCATATAATGTGTATGTGTGTGTGCGTGTGTATATGTGTGTGTGTATGTGTGTGTATGTGTGTTTATGTGTGTGTGTGTGTGTGCATATTTGTATGTATGTATATGTGTGGTCAAGGAGCACAAACTACAGTTTGATATATGGACATTTGAAAAAT
>CAJPDP010269442.1:0-16643 GCA_905336975.1 Bombina variegata variegata
TATTCATTAGAATATTTGTTCTTGGCCATCAATATTAATTTATTGTATTACACTAGATATACTACTTACTATTGGATTTTATTGGAATAGTTTGCATAGTCTGCGCCTTTGGGTTTACAACTCTCTTTTTCTACATTTTTCCTTTGTATTGGGTTTTGGGTTAGTAGGGAACCTAATTTTTCTAATAGGTATACTTGGGCAGCGACTTGTAGGTTAGCTCTTTGGATACTCCCTAGCACCAGTGTCACATTTTCCTTGCATTTATATATATATATATATATATATATATAAATATAATCGGACAGTGAGAAATCTGTTATTATGGCCCAACTACACTCCTGTTAGCGTCAAAATAAACAGATTTTAAGACAGCTTGTGTCTTTACTTTTTGTGTTCTAACAACAACTATTACCTTTTTGGTACAGTACTGAACTCTCTCTCTGATGGCACTAAGTATACAATATATATATATTAAAATAAATATAATACTATCTTTAGGTTGCATGTACAAGATGTATAATTATGTTTAAATATTGCCTAAATGACATAATATATTGTGGTTTTCACTTGATCTCATCAACTCTCCAAGCTGCCACATTTTAAAGATGCAAAATTACGACTAATCCAAAATCTTAACCTTTTCCAGTCCTAAACAGTTTTGATAAAGGGTTTTGTGTAATTTCCAGCTTTGGTAAATCTTTATTTAAATAAAACATTACATATCAAACCTAATGTTTAAATAACAACAAATCAAATAAAATATGTTTATTTACAAGGCTGGAAATTTCTATCAGCCTCAGAACAGAAAGAAACGTCAGTTCATGATAAAAATAGGATTTTATTACAAGACCAGAGACTTCATATTTTGCTTACACTTTTCTTTACTACTCAACTGCAGCTTTTAAAGTAATACAAGTTAACATAACATTAAAATAACAGAGAAAAAAAGATACCATACATAGTTAGACAATGAAAAGGCTAAGGTAGAGAACCAGGTATAGAGTGACCAGTCATAGTAACCGTAGTGACCATAAACTGACCACTGAGCACCCCAACCTCCTCTTTCTTTTGCTGCTCAGCTGAAGATAAGTATTGCTCCCAGATTGTCATACTAATTTTTACAAATAAACATATTTTATTGTATTTTGTTTTTTGTTCCAATATATTTTTGTTTTAAATAATATTTTTTCCCTGTAAACTGTTTTATTTGCTTAATTTGCTTATCCTTTATACATTCTTTCTTTTTTCTTTCCGTTTTTTTATGGTCCGTTTCCCCCCCCCCACTATATTTCAGTGTTTTTTTCTGTCAGAGAATTTCCTCTTTAGTTGTTTAATTTTTTCGCCTTGTAGTTTTTAGTTGATAATTATTTTTTCTTAACATAATTATTTACAGCATAATTATTTACATTATTTGTTATATTTAAAATGATTTAAAACCCAGATTGTCCTAATACTCTTACTGAACAATCTGTTCAAAAAATGATTGATTAATCTCTGGGTAAATATATGTCTCAAATGACTAATTTAATTTCTAAATTACCTTCCTCTTCCAAACAAATTGTTAAAAGAAAAGCGCCTTCTAATGCTATTAAAATCAGCAAAAAGTTAGTGGATAAATCTAAACAAAAGTTATCCTTAATAAATCTTCCTGGCGTAAAGGGAAGCAAGACATCTGCAAAAATACCCCTTTCTCCCAAGGGGATTAAAAAGGGAGTTTTAAAAGACAAAACTGCTTTTTCCTCTAGGCAAGAATAAGCAGCATTATCTAATATTTACTCTTCAGATTCCACTATGGAAAATTCTGATTTTGATCCAGAAAATTATTTAAATTTTTCAGATTCCTCTGACTCTGAGCCTAAAGCTAAGAAATCTAAAAAACATTGCAAAAAATCTAAACACTTGGATGATGAGAAATTTAAATTTGTTGATGCACTTAGCAATCCAAGGTTTAATGCTGAAACTCTTCATCATCCTCGATCCTCTGAAGGGTTTCTAGTAATAGATATTGCAGAATTTGTGGATTTTCAGCTCAAAAAATCCCTTAATAAACGCTCCAGAAATAATATGAGAGCCGAATGTCCCAGACCCTTATTACCAAAAAATAGTAACATCACCCCAGAAATTGATCCTAAAGTGATTAAATATATCGGGACTCCTGCTTATAAAATCAAGAAAGGAATTGATAAATCCTGGCGTAATTGCCAGGACAAACTTCTAGATTCCATTGGCCCCATAGTTAAATTATTTGAGCTCTCTGAACAGACTTTAATGGAAGAATCCTACTTGGACCCTGCAGTAGTTAGGGAATGGGTTCAAAGAATTCTTTCTTTTTTAGGAAATACTAACTCTGCCATGATAATTGAAAGGCACAAAAACATTTAACGCAGAATAGATCCAAAAATCTGTGATTCTGCTATTAATGAACTTAATTCTGATAAAGATGGTTTGTTATTTGGAGACGCCTTTCTTAAGGATCTTAATCAGTACACTAATACTTTTTCAACCCTTAACAAGGTCAAAACTACTTTGAGGAAATCTTTTACACATAATTTCTCCGACAGGGCCGGGAAAGGCAGAGGCCGCTTCCCCGACCATACCTCTTTTGTGTCCAGGCCTCAATTTCAACAATCTAACTACCCATACAACTACCAATAAACTAGATACCCACAAGAACCTTTTCAAGCTCCCTTCTTTCTTTCCCGAGCCAGACCATGGGAACCTAATTTTTCTAATAGGTATACTTGGGCAGCGACTTGTAGGTTAGCTCTTTGGATACTCCCTAGCACCAGTGTCACATTTTTCGCCCTCCTACAGGTAACTCCTTTTTCTTCTCTACCCCCCCTTTCTTCCCCATCCAAAGTTGGAGGAAGACTAGCCCTTTATGCCCACAATTGGAATCTAATCTCCTCAGATCAATGGGTACTTCAAGCAGTTCTAGGGGTTCAGATAGATTTTATCTCTCCCCCAATTCAAACCAAAAAAACAAATCCTATTTATTTTTCAAAAACAGACAAAATTCTGGTTCAAAAAGAGATAGAAAATTTATACCAAAAAGAAGCTATTGCTCTGAGCCTGAATCCCCTTCAGGCTTACGTCAGCAACATCTTCATTGTAAAAAAGAAAAACAGCCAATTCAGACCAGTCATCAATTTGAGATCCCTAAACGCTTTTGTTGCTTACAATCATTTCAAAATGGAAGGCATTCATCTTCTCAGAGATTGCTATCTAGACAACAATTGGCTGGTCCGTCTAGATCTCTCCGAAGCTTACCTTACAGTCCCTATAACCCAAGAGCATTGGAAATTCCTGACATTCTTTTGGGAAGACCAAGCTTGGAATTTCACATCCCTGCCATTTGGCCTGTCTTCTTCTGCCCCTTGGATTTTTACAAAGATCCTAAAACCTGTAGTTTCTTGGCTTCGTCTCCGAGGGGTTCGTCTAATCATTTATTTAGACGACATCCTTCTAATGAACCAGAATTTTCTCTCTCTTCAACAACAATTACTGATGACTTTAGATCTTCTAGAGAATTTAGGTTTTCTTGTAAACAAAGAAAAATCAATTGTAACCCCCACTCTAATCAATTCCCCCACCCATCTTTAATTTTTCTGGGATTTCTTATAGATACTACAAAAGCCACCTTAAGTCTTCCCTTAGACAAAATAAAAAAATATAAAGAAGGAAATAGCCATAACAATTTCCAAACAATCAGTCCCTATCCGTCAAATAGCCAGGATAGTAGGGTTACTCTCATCCTCTATCCAGACTATTTTCCCTGCCCCCCTTAATTATCGAGAACTTCAGAGATTAAAAATTTCCTTCTTACAGAAAGGTTTTTCTTATTCTCATCCCATTCCATTGTCATCAGAAGCCAAGGAGGAGCTTGCATGGTGGCTTTCCCATATGGAAGCTTGGAATGGGAAAGCAATTTTTGGCAAAGCTCCGGAATTGATCATAGAATCAGACGCGAGCCGCTCAGGTTGGGGAGCTAGCTGCGGTCCATCCATAACAGGAGGCAAATGGTCTCCGGGAGAAAAAGAACTTCATATAAATTGTCTGGAACTTTTGGCAGGTTCTTTTGCGGTCAAGAGTTTCGTAAAATCTCCCCTTCCTACCTCTATTCTTCTTCGGTTGGACAATATCTCCGCGGTTCGTTATTCAAATAGTCTTGGAGGTACCAAATCGAGAAATCTGTCCAATATAACCAAATATTTCATTCATCTTTGTCTGTACAGGAATATTTCTGTCAAAGCGGAATTTATTCCAGGTCTCTCAAATTCGGCGGCAGACTGGGGCTCCCATTTCCTCAGAGACTCCAGCGATTGGATGTTGAACAGGAGATGTTTTCTTTCAATCCAATCTCTTCGCGGTCCCTTTTGTATAGATCTTTTTGCGTCTCGTCTCAATTTTCAACTTCCTTGGTATTTCAGTTGGTGTCCGGACCCCGACGCATTAGCCATAGATGTGTTTCTCCAAATATGTCCGTCTCTCGGAGCTTATGCGTTTCCCCCATTCTCTCTGATTGCTCAAAAAATATCGATTGTTCGCAGGAATTTTCTTTCCCTGATTTTGATAACCCCTCTTTGGCCAACTCAAGCATGGTATCCTTCCCTTCTCGAGATGTCATTCAAGCTTCCCCTTCTTCCCACCTGTCAAGACCTTCTTCTAGATCCCGACGGCAATCCCCACAATCTTGTGATCGATCAATCCCTCAAGTTGATAGCTTGGACAATTACGGGGAGCTCAGACATCTCTACGAGCTTTCGGACGGAGCTAGAGACCTCATTCGCAAATCTTGGGCCCCGGGTACCCACAAATGTTATGTTTCCTCATGGTCCAGATGGACTTGCTGGTGCATACAAAGAAATCTGTATCCCGTTTCAACTCCTATAACTAATATTCTAAATTTCTTGTCCCACCTTTTTGATCTCGGTTTAGCTTATAGAACTATAAATGTTTCTAGATCTGCTATTTCTGCTAAACATGATCCTATAAACAATTCCCCTGTAGGTAAACATCCTTTGGTTTGTCGTCTTCTTAAAGCCATAAGAATTAAAAGACCTCCTACTCCTAAGTATTATCATTTTTGGGATGTAGATTTTTTCCCTTTTTAAGTCTTGGCCCTCCAATAAACTTTTGTCCCTTAAACAAATTTCTGCCAAACTTGCTACTCTTCTTTGCTTAATTTCTTTTAGGAGAATTTCTGATGTTTGGGCTTTAGATTTTACCTCTAAATGTTTTTCTCCTGAAGGTGTCACCTTTTTAATATCTCGCAGAACAAAAACCCTGTCTTCCTCTATTTTCTATCCTTACCTTCCTTCTGAACCCTTCCTATGTGTGGTTTCATGTTTGAAAGAGTATGAATCTATAACTTCTTTTAGATCTTCTTCATCTAATCAACTTTTAGTATCATTCATTCCTCCTCATAATCCTGTCTCTCCTACTTCTATAGCGAGGTGGGTTAAATGGGTTATGTCAGAAGCTGGCATTGATTTGTTTTTTTTCTGCTCATTCGGTTAGAGGATCAGCGGCTTCCAAAGCCTTTTTAAAATCCGCTCCTTTGCAAGAAATCCTTAAGGCTACTGACTGGTCCTCCGATTGTGTCTTTAAACGCTTCTATTTCAAGCCCATTCAACATGCCTCGCTTAATCTGTTTTCTTAACCTGTATTTTTTATTTAACCTTGCTTTATACTAGAAAAATATGAAGTCTCTGGTCTTGTAATAAAATTCTGATTATCCTAGCTTTGTGAAGGAATAATCTAGATTTTATTAAAGACACAGAGACAAATATTTTACCTCCGCTTACCTTACCTCCCCATGTTTATTTGAATGTCATTTTTTATATATTCTAGCTACCATCTAATCAATCTTCCATCATAAAATACGGATTTGCTCCTGCTATCAACTCTCCTTCTACTATCAAGAAGAGATGGATCGAAAGGTCGTCTTACTCATTCTCAACATCTGATAATACTTCGGGTCAAGTTGTATCCAGGTTCCTCTGCATCCTTTGGTTCCTGTTCATCTGTACATTCTTCATTGGACTTTATGGACTTTGTTATTGTATTGAAAAGTTTTTTCTTTTGAGCATCAAGCAAGAAAGAGGAGGTTGGGGTGCTCAGTGGTCAGTTTACGGTTACTCTGATTGGTCACTCTATAGCTGTTTTGTCTACCTTAGCCTTTTCATTGGCTATCTATGTATGGTATCTTTTTTTCTCTGTTATTTTAATGTTATGTTAACTTGTATTACTTTAAAAGCTGTAGTTGAGTAGTAAAGGAAAATGTAAGCAAAATATTTCTCTCTGTGTCTTTAATAAAATCTAGATTATTCCTTCACAAAGCTAGGATAATCGGAATTTTATCTTTTTAATTATTCAGTTGACTAGAAACTTTTCTCTCCTGACTGGCAAACTACACTGAAATTTTCCAGCCATGTTAAATGCATATATACAGTGGTGAAGCAGATAATTTAGTGTCATTACTCCTGCTTTGCCAAATCATCACATCCTCTGATGTCTCCAGCATTCTACAGGGGTTGCATTTTTCAGAGTAATGACGTATCTTTAAAACTAGAACACTTTTTGTTTTAAACTGTTAACTAAGTAAACTTTAACATCTACATCTTGCAGTGAAAGCATTACTGAGTATAATCAAAAGGGTAGTTTAAGAAAACAACAAATAATGCATTGCATTATACATATTGCTGTGCTTATTCCAGCTATCATAATTGCTAAAAACATTCAAAATTTGTAAAAACAATTGTCAAAAGTAGTAGTACTCCTCCAATTCGTATTATGCTGAACTTTTAAGTTTAACGTATGGGGGGGAAAATAATACATACAATAACTTATCAGGTTTCTCTCAGGAATGAAGCAATGAAGTAAGAATTAAAGGCATTTCATTTTTTTAAATACATTTTAAAGATAATGTGCAGAAATGTTTCAGTTGCGTAGAAAAGCACTGCAAGACTGTATAAACATCTTATGTAATGCATCTGGCGACACACAATAAATTTCAGTGATGCCCTAAAATTGCAAGCGAGAGAGAATTCCAGCAGCTAAGAAAAGGTGGAAAATACGGGAAGGAAGGTGAGGGGTTGAACGGCCAATGAGTAAATGTAAAAAAGAAGACACCTGTCGCCATGTTGTCAGGTTAGTGATGGACATGGCCCTGGACTGCAGAATGATGGAACATGGGGAGTGATGGGGTTCGCCCGATCTTCTCCGCCGCCGCCCTCTATGGGACGTGAACTCCAAATTTCCTGTGCATTTGGCGTTCATCACCTGCAATCAAATCCGTGGACAGGAATAGTTCAGTCCACATACACCTCACTAAAAATACACTGTTGGGAAAAGTCACCAAAGCTTTCCAGGACCAGTAAAAAAAACATATTAAAACCTAAAATGGCAATTAACATTCCAAAACAAAAACATCATCTTTTTTGAAAAGGATACATTTATATCCATAACGCTTCTGAAAATCATTTACTTGTATAGAAATTTTTCATGGTGACTGTGCACATTTTACAATATTTCTTAATTTTATTACAAGACAGGAGGCTCAAAGTTTGCTTTACTTTCTTTATGAAAACCATAGGTTACCAATGGTTTTCATAATTCTCCTTTCTTTGCTGCCTCCCCCACATTACACAGGTGATGTCATTGTTCTCTTCAATACTTTATTAAAATTCTGCCATGCCTTTAGACAACTTCTACAATGTTTTTTTACATATATTTTCTTCACCTTTTAAATTATGGTTTTCAAAATTTGTAGTGACATTCTTCAAACAAATGATTGGTTCATAACTTGGATCTCAAATATGTGACCAGCTCTAACAGATCAGTTTCGTTTCATTTCACTGTTTGCTTTGCAGTTCACCTGTCTTCTATTTAGCTTTAGTTTGGTCCCTTGGTGCTAAACTACATATATGTAATCTGCTTTTAAATTATCCAGCCAGGTGTATTTGCCCAGGTACATATTTAGACAATATCCTTTTTTTTCTCTTCAGAACAGAAGAATATTTTAAGACAGCATTACCTGGCTTCAAGATTTGGTCTTTGGAATAAACAAGTAGAAATTGTCTTTGATTCCCTCTGAGTTTGTGAAATTCAAAGCTCAGGTGGCTCTTCTTGAGGTTGTGTCTTTAACGGCGGCCTTTTGACATATCAAGAAGTGTCCTTACACACTAAATTGCCCAGACATAAAAACAGTCAACTCTTTAGAAATACTCTTTGCCAAAGAATTCACCAATTGTTGTGACAACTTTTCTGTGGTACAAACCCACAGACTAGGGGGGGTTTAAGATCTATGTTGTAAAAATCCTAGGTGAGATTTACCAAGTTCTGTTTCAAAAACATCTTGAATTTGTAAGAATATCTTCTAGATTTCTCAGGTCTAGTAACGGACTGGTCCTCCATAGATGGTAAGATTCCAGTGACAGGTATTAACTTTGCTGAACTTTCTAGGTCCACAACATAACTTGGCTTTGTGCTGCCTCCTGAATTTGGTGGCTTGAACGATTTCTAGGGACTTCATTAGGGGTTTTGGGAATCTCGAGGAATGTAATCAGAGAATCTTGGGCTTCCAAAACACAGAAATGTTAAACATTTTTTACACCTACTGTAACGTTGACTATTTCTTTGTTTCATACCATAAATATTTTCAAACCTGCTATGTCTGCAGGTCATAGTACCTACCGGCCATAATTTTTACCCTTTTAAACAGGATGTTAACCTAGTTATTTTGTGCAAGAATGACATCTAATTGTTTCCTTTCTTTGAAGCAGTTGTTCGCTAAGCTGGCTATCCTTCCCTAATCTCTTCCCAAAGGGTTTGGAGGTTGCATCCATGGTTGTAAATTTTTTTTTTCTTTTACACCTCAAGATGTCCAACTTTTTCTATCCAAGTGTACTCATATGGATTCTCCTCAGGGTTTGTTTGGTTCCATTTAAGGTGTATGTTAATCTGTCCTCAGCCCCACACTCTATTTATTTTATTAGACTCTACCAATTGGTTTTTATTCCTGATTTGGCTCACTGGGTTCATGGCTAGAGTTCCAAGTTCTTTTGGACCTCATAATTCTAGGTGGGGTGCTTTGGCTTCTTAGGTTTTCAGACTTAGCCCAATACAAGACAACTCTTATGAAACTGTTTTTTGACAATTTACTTTTAACCCTGTTTTACATAAGGTTTTTTTTCTTTTTCCTTTTTCCTTCATGGCCTTATGCTTAAATAATAGCCTCCTATCTTGTAATAAAATGGAGATAACAATAGCATTGGTGACTAAATAAACTTAGATTTTTTTAAAAGACAGGAGGCAAGTATTTTACCCTCCCCATTCTCACTTTTTCTTTCCCTTGTTTTGCATTTATGTTCATATCTATCATTAACTCTCTTACAAATTATGATGTGATTGCAATATCATTCATGTGTTAGTTACTTAAATGAATCTTTCTAACATTAATCTTCAGATTCTTTGTTTTTTTATGAACTCTTTAATTGCAATTTTCTCTTTCCTAGCTTAATTCTTTTTAATTACAGTTCTTCTTTTAAAGAAGATGGTTATCCTTTATTTAACAGTCTAAAGACTATAGAGGAGTTTCTGCAAAGCAACATGTTCCTGTTCCCAATATGGTCATATCCTGTTCCTTAATATGGTGCATCAAATAAAGAGAAATTAATAGAGAAATCTGACACACACATTCTTTTGTTTTAGTCTTTTCTTACTGATAAAGAATTTTAGCGCTATATTTTTCCTTTACTGCTAGGGAAATTTAGTAAAGAACATTAAGAAGAATGTCCCTGTCTTTTATAAAATCTGTATTATTTACTCTACAAGCCTGTAATAATCTACATATACATTGCCGACCATGATATTACTGTTTAACTTCTACTGTAATCTCGTTAAAAATATACGTTCCTTTTCTGAAAATCACTAAAAATGAGATGCAAGAGTCTGGTGCAAATATTTATTTTCCCGTGAGCAACACATTTTATACTAGCAGGGCATCTCAACAATTCCTGGCAATTGCACTACACAAAATCCATATAAAATTTGGCCTATTTTAAAGTGAGTTCCTTTCCTCATTTTTAAGTTTGTAACATCAACAAAAAAATCATCAAATAAGCAGACATCACAAATAAACCACCCACTATCCTGTATGAAAACGCCAAAACTGTGGAAGAAGAGTAATCTGATGAAACTCAATATATCACTCTCCTCTCTGGGTTTCTACAAAAGATTACAAAGTGCATCTGATGCTCTTACAGTAAAATCCATCAAGAGGAAAATGTAAAAAAAAATAAAAAAAATTGCAAAAAAATCCAAACACTAGTGCTAATCTACTCCTCCTCCTGTGACCCCCTCCCCCCATGGATTAACCTTCAGTGCTCTCTTTCTAGACATAGATAAAAACCAGTTATTAATAAAAAATGATGACAGCCTAACCATGTATGGTATATTCTTTAAATATATATATATTATGTCCCTAGTGAGGTAAGCACACTTCTGTGATGTCTTTAAAAATCTTACAAACAAGTTATTGTGTTTGTGAAGTTGTAACAGACAAATCTTCTTTAGTGTCAAAAAAATAATAATATGATTAAACATGCTTTAGCACTCCGATTCATTTTTACTGGTTAAATATGGTGGCAACACGCTTATGATGTTATGAACATTTCACATTTATTCTGTATGGTAGAGATTACCTCCATAGACCCAGTTTTCCTGGCACGGGTTAGTGGTGATTTACGTTGGATGACTATTTGTTCAGTAGGCAATGAAGACATCAGCAGGGACCTGTCCACCTCATCACTGCCTTTCACCTTGGACAGATCCTCCATGCTCCCTTGGTCTGTTTTCTTATCTTCATTCTATGGGGGGATCAAAAATATAATAACAAAGAGTGAAGAAAAGTGGAGGTGAAAATAAGATTTTTGGAATAATGTAAAGCTGAAAAACATAGACTGAAACAAATGCAATCTTATAAAAAGAACATACAGAAGATTTAACAAACTCACCTGGAAATCCACAGTTCTAAATTAAAGTACACAAATAGCTTAGAATGACTTTCCCAATAAAATGCTATTTTGTAGATTATAAGGCTTACATATTATATGTCTGTATACTTATAATACTATTAGAGAGCACAAAGGCATATTGATAGACATTTTGTATTAAGTTTCTCGGTATAATGTTCTGTTAAATCATTGATTTATGTTAGACAAACAAAGCTTAAGGAATATGGGTCTCTGAAAACAATAAACAGTTTGAAGTTTTACAACATCTTAGAGATACGTTGTACTAAGCAGACATCAGGTATATATTCCATGACCTTTAATGTAAGGTATGTCAAGTTGCTTTTTGTGCTACAGCAGACAAGTTGACAATAAATCCTGTGTCTTAATTTGGAACTCAGGACTTAGTCTCACTTCTGCTGATGCTGGACGAAACCCAAATCCCAAGGGGGCTTTTTCATCTTCCTCACAGCCTTTGACTCCAGGACTGAAATGAAGTTCGACATGAAACCGTTCCTCTGAGGATGGGTCCTGAAAGAATAAAAGTGCAGACCACTTTAGTAACCTTTAAACTCATTATATAAAGAAATCCATAACAAAAATAATTCCTTTTAATGCCATGACATTTAGATTTTACCATGGAAGAATCATGTGATCAATAACACATTACAAGATAGGAGAAAACCAAGAGAATAAACAAAAGCACTGACTGGTTTGCCACATGAAACAAACACAATATTCACAGCCAATATGCAATAAATATAGTAATGCAAATAAGGCAAATTTGTATTTGTACATTATACATACATTAATAATCAGAATAATGAAATCACTTGCCTTATTGTTGTCTTCATAAAGCATAATCACAATCTGTGTCATGTAGTTCAGCTCTGAGACAGCACATAAATAGTCCATGGCTCTCTTCCATTGTTGATCATTTGATTCCTATCAAATATTATAAATATATAAATACATGTACAAAAAATAATATCTATGAAAAAAAGGGCATACAGATCATATAAGACACTAAGGTCCATCTTGGATAGAAATTATAGTGCAGACTCCAAACAGGCTGAACTCACTGAATTATCTAAGAAAAAAGGACGGTACATAAAGTCCACAGAGATGAGAGCTGACTTTCAGAGAAAGTAATGAGGCTCTTTGAGATAGAGAATCTTACCAAGTGACGTTAACAGGAGAGTCCCGGCACTGATATAAAATCTGAGTTTGCAGAAAAATATA
Organism: Bombina variegata variegata; assembly: GCA_905336975.1. NCBI lineage: Eukaryota > Metazoa > Chordata > Amphibia > Anura > Bombinatoridae > Bombina > Bombina variegata. The sequence continues at coordinate 12,258 of CAJPDP010269442.1, forward strand.
ATTTATACTTGCCTGAAAGTCCATGATCCATTACATATGGGATAACATTCCTACCACTAGGAGGAGGCAAAGTTTCCCAAACACCAAGATCCCTATAAAACCCCTCCCCCACCTCACACATACCTTAGTTCAGCATATAGCCAAGCAGTGAGGTTTAAAAGCGAGTAAGAGCCAAAAAAGTAGCAGGGAAAAAAGATGCGCTTAAAATAAATCAACCGCAAGAAAAGGGTGGGGGTTCGTGGACTCTCGCCACCAAGAAAGAAATTAATTTATCAGGTGAGCATAAATTATGTTTTCTTTCATATAGGTGGCAAGAGACCACAATTAGTTACATATGGGAACTAATACCCAAGCTATAAAAGGAGGGATTGAAAAAACTGCTTTTTTCGCTGAGAAATTAAAACCACAATCCAAAAAATGAAAATCTCTTATGATAAACTAAAAAAACAGGCATTATAAGTGAACTGAGACAATTGCGTGAAGGACCTTTCTACCAAAGGCTGCTTCAGAGGAAGCAAAAAAACCATAAAAATATTAAAATTTAGTAAAGGTTTGCAAAGAAGACCAAAGTGGCTGCCTTGCAAATTTCATCAATTTGTCAATGCAGAGTATACAGAGAAGTCATTTCAAGACATTCAATTAATAAACAAACTTAAACAAGAAAAACATAACATAGTTGCAAGACATTTGTAGAATCAAAATATGTGGATTATGCCTATCAAACAATACACCTTCTAAATGGACTATGAGGTCTCTCTTGGACCTCTCATTGTTATAGGAAGTATATTAAGCTAAAGAAGGCTATTGGAAAATGTAAGAGCCCACTCTTGGGTCTCAATCAGTAAATTATTTTTCTTATTTTAAGGGAAGGTATTATCAATTACCGCTATGGTTAAGAGTACATTTAACAGTTTGGGGATATAGAACATTTGTGGGATATATTTTCCCTAGCTTAATAAGTAAGCTAGACCATAGAGGAATTTTAAAGGATATTTGTAACACATCAGTGAAAGGACATGCACTGTGAAGAACACGTAGCCATAGCTGGAATTGAACTCTCAACCTGCAGCTTACAAGACAGCAAAGTTTACCACTAAGACATTGCGTGACACTTAGAACCAGTTCTGCATGCCAAATCCTGTAAGGCCATGCTGGGGCAATCAGAATTACAAATTACTTTTTTAATCTTATGTTGAAAATCACTCTGGAAAAAGGAACCAGAGGAGAAAACAGATAAGCAGGTTAAAATGACCAAGGAACTACTAGAGTATCCACTACCCCTGCTTGAGTATCCCTGGACTTCACAAAGTACCTGGGAAGTTTGATGTTAAAACGAGAGGCCTTTTTCTGATAGGCCCCAATGATCTAAAATCAGATAGAACACATCCTAATGAAGAGAACCAATCACCTGGATGTAGAGACTAATGACTGAGAACGTCTGCCTCCCATTGTTCACTCTTGAGATGCGAATCATAAGATTTAGGCAAGAATTGACTTCTGCCCAAGAGAGAATCTGAGACACCTCCATCAAGGTAAGAGAACTATGAGTTCCCCCTTGATGGTTAACAGAAGTTACTGTTGTGACATTTTCTGTCTGGAAATGGAGATAAGACTCCCTTATTAACAGAGGCCAAGCTTGAAGGGTCCTGAAAATTGCACAGAGTTATATAATATTGATTGGCAACCTCGCCTCTGAGGATCCTAACCCCTGTCCTGTCAGAGACCCCCAAACAGCTCTCCAACCTGAAAATTTGTATCTGTGGTAATCATAGATCAGGTATGACGAGTAAGAAGCCTCCTGATTAATAAATTAAGGATTTAGCCACCAAGTTACAGAGTCTAAAATATCTTTTGAGATTGCTGGCTATACACCTAGTGCATTCAGGGCAGTGTGGTGATAAGTCGGAGTTGCAGCTAGACCATAGTGGAAGAGTGACAAACTGATAACGTTTATTCATAAAAGTAAACCTAAGAAGCTGATTTTTTGAGTAAATTGGAATAGGAAGGCAAACATCCTTTAATCCAATATTGACATAAACTGATCTTTGTTAAAGTAGAATAGTTCTGAATGTTCCATTCTGAAAGATGGAATTCTTACAAACTGTTTAAGGTGTCTTACTTCTTTGGAACAATGAAGAGATTTGATTAAAATCTCATTCCCCTTGCATTGAGCTGGAATAATTATTCCCATTTCTCAGCAGAGGCCAAGATTGAAGGGCCCTGAAATTTGAGATGGTTTAAAGGAAAAAAACAAATTTGATTTTTTTTATTTATGAATAGAAAAAAACATGCTCTTTTTGGGGCCTTGTTCTTAAACCAATGCAATATTCTTGAGAATAATGTTCTGAACCTAGAGGTCTGGGACAGACTGAACCCAAGACTCCTGATAAAAAAAAAACAACATGTCCCCTAATAGGATTACTGGATCTGGGGCTGCACTTATAATACATACAAATAGGAGTGATATTTAAATGCTGGAAAACGAGGTATTAGAGCATATATGCGTATGCTATGGAAATAGTAGTTTTGGAGGTGGGAACCAACTTATTATCCTGTTTGGACTTGTTCCAATGACCAGTAGGTCCTCAGAGTAAACCATAGGAACCTTGCTTTAAATAGAGGTGTCAGTTGTCTCCGAAAAGAAAATAATTAGGCGTTTTTAAATTTTTTCGTAGACTTCCTGTCTTGAGGAAAAAAGAAAAAAAATCCTTTATCTTCAGTAATAGAGATCTCTTTCTTTGAAAGGAAAGATACAATCATCTAGCTTTTATACACCATATTAAGCCTTCCAGGGTGTAAGCCACAGGGCTCTCCTGGTAAGAATAGCTACAGACATGTTCTTGACATAGATTTTTATAATATCAAATACAGCATTACAAATAAAATAATTTGTATTCTGCAACAAACATAATAGTTATAACTAACAGTGTCATTAGAAAAAACTTTTCTGAAAAACTGGACAACCAGAAATTAATAGTAGCTAAAACAGAAATAGAAATAGCTGGTCTGAGAATTTAAACAGTATGTAAATAGATACAACTGTTAAACCTTGTAAAAGGATTAACAGACATACCTGGTTTAAATCATTCCTTAGCAATCAGGTCAGAGACATTAGTTAGATATAAGGGAAAATCTCACTGATATTAACAAAAGTTTTAAAAACTGATTTTTAACGATTTCAAAGTTTAGCATCAGAATACTTAGGGATCTTTAATCTTTGAAAAGAGAACAATGTGTTCAACCTAAAATTAAAAAAAAGAGTAATTCTCAGGTTTCTACAGCAGATGAGGGATACTCACTCTTTAGAGGAATTTCATTATCTGAAGATAGAACAGTATCCCTTGGAACAGGGTACATATGCACTTAGAAGGAAAAAATCTGAACTGACCTTTTACACTTGTTTGAAGGCATAGGAGCAGCAAAAAACAACTTATACATAGCGTCGCAAAATATAACTGTGTAGTTGGAAGTACTTTGTTAGCATCCTCCTGTAATAAAATAGAAAGCAGTGTATTGGTACCTAAAGAAACATTAGATTAGTCATGCATTTGCATTTGACAAATCTAAACATGAGTCACATAATTGAGCTGAAGAAAGTACTTCAGTTGTTATATAATTAGGGTGACCATATTGCCGCTTTATACATATGTCAGGGCTGTTTTCAGGGCTTTTTAAGGAAATATTTTTTATAAGAACCCTGGCATATGTATTTTTCATATGTGTCCCTTTATAAATGGCAATATGGTCACCCTATATATAATAAGCACTCAGTTTCTAGGTTACGTTTAGGGACAGATTTGCTGCTCCTTATAGCATAAGCTAAGCAAAAAGCTTTTGAGAAAAGGAAAAAATTATACTCTTTTTTTTAAGTAGCTTTACAGATAGTTAATGCAGATATACCAGTATCCCTTGGAACATGTCTAGTTTTTTAAACTACAGTTTGAAGACACATTTAAGGTGCAAGTAGCTGCAGCTAGATTTAATTTCTAAACCTGTCTGCTTGCTACGTAGGTGAGCTAATCATTGGGCTACTACAGCTGACTTATATGCCAAAATATATGTGCGTACAAAGGGTAATAGTGATATTCTGCCCCAGGGCCGTATATACACTCACCGGCCACTTTATTAGGTACACCTTGCAAGTACCGGGTTGGACCCCCTTTTGCGTTCAGAACTGCCTTAATTCTTTGTGGCATAGATTCAACAAGGTGTTGGAAACATTCCTACGAGATTTTGGTCCATATTGACATGATGGCATCACGCAGTTGCTGCAGATTTGTTGGCTGCACATCCACGATGCGAATCTCCCATTCCCCCACATCCCAAAGGTGCTCTATTGGATTGAGATCTTGTGACTATGGAGACCATTTGAGTACAGTGAACTCA
>CAJPDP010269582.1:0-10227 GCA_905336975.1 Bombina variegata variegata
TTAAGCATCCGCTGTTAACTTTTTTTTCCCATTTCAACCTAAAACCTAACACCGCAAAGCAAAACAAAATAAAGCAGGAAAAAAAACCAAAAAAAAAAACATGCCTAGATCTCTTCCTGCTCTAATCACCTTGTACTAGCCTAAACTAAAGGATTACCTCTCTCCTTGACTAATCTGCCTATCCTGCATGTATATAAATTCTTAAAGGCCCTGCGTCTGGTACATAAATTTGTACATGTTTAACTGTATATATAGGTCAAATCTTTCCTTCTTTTCCTTCCTTCCTTCCTTCCTTCCTTCCTTCCTTTTTTCCCTTGGAAAATCCACACATACTGTGGGGGTATTTTATATTTCATACGCCCACCATCGCTAAAACACAAAAACAAAACAAGACATAACAGATAAACACACAAAAAAAGAGAGAAAAAGAGAAAAAGGAAAACCCCAGAAAAACCCACCACACCCCTCTCTCTCCGCCCCCAATCCCCCCACCCCCCACTTCCATTTCTTATATCTGGAGACACTAATACCATTCAACCGGAAAAATATTCCATAGAATTAATTGTTCAAAACATCCCATTTTTTGATAGTGAGATGTCAATGAAAATTGTATTGGTAAAGGATACGATAAAATAACCCTCAACCATTTTTAAAAAAAGGCCTTCATTTTTTTATTATGTATAGGTGATATAATAAATTGTTCAAAAAGTATTTGATGATACATGGAATGTGTGAAACTCACTATTGATGGGGCTGCCTTATTTTTCCAGTTCTTTAGGATCAGACTACGACCTACCATGATTGCGGTATTTATTAAGTTAATATTTCCTCCATTGGGACTTTCTATTAAAAAAAAGAAAATGTCTCTGGTTTAAATTTCAGCCTACTTTCTAGCTTATGATTAAGCCAATATTCTACCTTAACCCAGAACTGCAAGATCTTAGGACAAGACCAAAAACAATGTATTAAGTCCGCAGCAGAATTGTTACATTTACAACAATAACCGGCTCCATTCAAGTTCCATTTGATCATTTTCAATGGTGTAATATAAACTTTATTGAGTAGCTTTATATGATACTCTTTCCATGTTACAGATATGTGTGCCTTCTGGAGCCATTTATAGCTTGTTCTAATTGTATCTATAGTCACATCACTGTATCGTGTTCTCCATATCTCTGCTAATCTATCCAAAACTAATTGCCCTTGTTTTGCCAACATGATTTCATATAGTAGGGATATATTGTGGTTTCCCATTTTATACATGTATGAAGCAACTTTAGTCCCTTCCAATGTTTCCATATTATGTCTCTTAAGCCCTTGTATAAAATGCAAATAAGCAAAAAAATTCTTATTAGGTAAATTAAACTCTCTAGACATAACTTCAAAGGATTTCAATTGTTGCATATTATCAAAACACTGATGGACATAACTCAATCCTTTGTGTGCCCACATTTTAAAAATTTATGACGATAGGCCCAGTATAAATTTTGGATTTCCCCTTATCGGGAGAAAGGGAGATAATTCATAATCCACGTTTAATGCTATATTGAGTTTTTGCCACGCGACTACCACACTACGTATTGTATTTAGATTTTGTATGTATTTTGGAAGTTGTGAATCTGGGCAATGTAATATGGCCTTTAAAAGAAATGGAGAGATCAATCCCTCTTCTAGTGATAGAGATGTGAGATAATTAGCTTCCGTTATTCAATCCACAGCAAACCGGGCTAACGTTACTATATTATATTTTTTAATGTCAGGAAGGGCTAATCCTCCATCTTCTAGATTACATGTTAATTTTGCTATAGACAGCATATGTCTCCTTTTACCCCATAGAAATATGGCACAATCATTATTAAACATTTTAATATCTTGGCTATGTATAAGTAGCGGAACATTGTGTATAATATACATTAGTTGCGGAAATAAAATCGTTTAATAATCATAACCTTAGCTGAGAGGGAAATAGGAAAAGATTTCCATCTCTCTAACTTCAAAGTTACTTTTCTAAAAAAAGGTGTAAAGTTCAGTTTATACCATTTTTTTGGATCCACATGTAAATGTATTCCTAAGTATTTAATAGATAAGGTCTCTTTGAGTACGCACTCTTTAATACTATTCCTTTTTTTGTGGATCCATAAAATTTCAGACTTGCTAGTATTGACTTTGTATCCTGAGAAGGAACCAAATGTCTTTATAATATTTAAGGCCTTTGGTATATTCTTTTTAGTGTTTTCCACAAATAACAGCAGATCATCTGCGTATAATAGCAGAGCTATTTTTTGTTCTCCTAGACAAATACCTTTAATCTTTTCCCGCAAAAGAATAGCAAGGGGTTCTATAGAGATGTTAAATAATAAAGGCGAAAGTGGGCAGCCCTGCCTAGTTCCCCTATTCAACGTAAAATTATCTGTCTGGCTACCATTAATCAATATAGAAGAGATTGGGTAATCATACATTGTCCTAATAAATTGGATAAGTGCCCGGAAAATCCAAACTTTTCTAAGGATGTATATAGATAGTCCCACATTATTGAATCGAATGCTTTTTCAGCATCCACCGCAATTAATGCAGCATCTTGTTTAATCTGGGCTTGGCCATCTAATTTATCCCCATAGTATTCAAGTACTAATGTAACTTTGCACATGTTTTTAATAGAGGATCTTCTAGTCATGAAACCAGACTGGTCTACATGTTTAATATGCTCAAGACACAGCTTCAATCTATTAGCAATAATATGTGTTAGTATCTTATAGTCTGTGTTAAACAAAGATATGGGTCTATAGGACCCTGGGTCTAGAGGATTTTTTATCTTTTTTTAGGATTAACATTATATTAGATGCCTCAAAGTATTTGGAAATTTTTTGTGCATAAATATAATATTGATTAAAAAGATTGGTTAAAGTGTCTGCTATCTCTATTTTTAAAATGTTATACATTTCTGTGGGTATCTGGTCTGGGCCCGGGGCTTTATTGCATTTAGCATATTCTATAGCTTCTATCACTTCCTCTCTAGTAATAGGACTATTTAAAACATTTATGAGATCTTGTGGGACTTTGGGTGGCTTCACTCTGTGCCAAAAGGCACTTTTATTATTTATATCCAATTCTCCAGGACCTATCACTTATTTTAGTTGTTTAAATATTGAAAATATAAGTGTAAAGGATTAGTTTTAATAAAGTTTCTATAAAGCAATGGGAGCTTCCATGTTTGAGCTAATTTTCTATTTATCTCTGTTTGTACTAACAAGGCTACGTGGAAACCTTTATAGATAATTCTATGTTCCACACAGCCTTGTCTAGAGAGTCTCTTTTATTGCCTGTTTTAGATGTGTCCTTAATTCTCATCAGCAGGAGAAACTTAAGCTAAAACATAGATGCACCCATTACTTTATAGAAACTCAGAGGAATAAAAAAAAATAAAAATTTTTTAGAGTTAATTACAGCAAAATGGGTCAAAATAAATAATGAAAGTATATTAGAAAGTTTTTTAACTACACATAATTAAACATTTTATATTATATTCTGTTAGTGTATAATATCGCTTTAATGGGCTTGGGGAACAGTCTTCCTGCTGCCTGCTCTCATGTTTTCATATAGGCAATAGTAAAAAAATTCAGCCCCATCCACACTTTAAAGCAAGCAAACCGTTATTAGGACGAGCAATGTTTCGGAGCTTCTGCCCCTTTCTCAAGCTCATCCATTCATTAATAATAGGATAATACAAAATAATAATAATGGATTCAAGGGAGATTTATCAATCAAATTATCATCTTCCAGTTGTAAAATCTGCATGAACAGGCCAGGGGTAGGGTCCTGTGCTATTCGAATCATCATTAGAGCATTCTGACTTCAAGCTATATTAGTGGATCTGTAGTCATATCATCAAAGCAGAAGCCCTGTAGTTTCAAGCTCATATTTATACCCCATATGCAGCAAGCTTTTGTAATGCACAGGAACTTCACAAGGTAAGTCCCTATGTTCCTTAATGTATGTCCTAAATAATCATTATGTACCTTAAAGATATATGAAACCCCAACATTTTGTTTGTGTTATTCAGACAACATATACAGTTTAAAAAAAGTTTCCAATTTGCTTCTATTATCAAATTTTCTTTGTTCCCATAGTATTCTTTGTTAAAGAGATACCTAGGTAAGTATCTGGCATGAAATAGTGCGGCCCTAGTGCTCTTGCTATTGTATAACATTTTTTGCAAAACAACTGCCATGCAGTACTGCAGACATGGATACCAACAAAATGAAGAACATTTGATAATAGAAGCAAATTACAAAAGTTGTTTAAAATTGCATGTGCATCTGAATGGTGAAAGAAAAAAATTGTGTGTTCATGTCCCTTTAACAAGTACTTTACCATTGCGGCTTGCATGTCTCCTGCTCTTCAAATGAATATTACATCAAAGTAAAAAGCACTAGTAATTATAGAAAATAAGAGACACTAATTTAGAGTTCTGCTGAAAGGGACAGTGCTCTTTAATCCCTTAACAACCACAAACTACCCTGTATGTTGCTGGTCGTTAAAGGATCTTCTCACAGCGAGACCCATACTATTAGACCCTTTTCCCTCCTGCAGGCTTCCTAAAATAGCACAGACGCTGGCCGTTGAGGGGTTAAAAAGTATCCCCTTTAATGTGTCCCCGCAATCCAGTGTACCTGTTGGAGTGCATTCATTTGTTTAGACCCTTTACCTTTATTATGTCATTTTTAAATATCTTATATTGCCTGTTAAATACCCACCTATACTGAATATTTCAATACTTGTATTGGCTATAGAAAAGCTATGTTAGCATAGCATGTAGAAGACATTATACTCCCAGTTGGAGGTGGGAGAGGCAAGTATTAAAATGTTCATTTTCAATTGTTCTCGTAAAGTATTGAGCTCTGGTATATGGACAGATAAGGAATCATTTTGTTTGCAAAAATAAACATAAATAATAAATTTCCCATACATTTTATACTCTGCAGCTGGTATAACAAGTCACTAAAACATATTAAAGGGAAACAAATATTACAGTACACTGTCCCTTTAAACATGAAAATGCCAAAATCCTGGTGTCCAGATTATAAAGCACATTTAAACTTTAACAATGTCTCCACAGAGAAATCAATACCATTACCATAGAAAGCCACTGCACATGCACAAACCAAGAAAGCGGCCACCGTTGCAGCGCACATGTACACATTGCACAATAACTCGTACAGAGCAGCTGCTATGAGGTGCGTGCAGCGTGTGCACACACAAAACTCCTATTGCCACATACAAAGTCATGCAGGCAGCCACCTCTTATAAACCAAAGGTAACGAAGGAAACCTGTAAAGAAAGAAATTGCGATAAGATGAACAAAAGATAAGAAACAAGCACAATATCATAAAGGATAACTAAGATGTACAGAACATCAGTAATTAGGCTAGAAAGTCACATCAAGAGCAATCATTACTTATACAGCATTTTACCCTAAAGAGAAGAGAAGGTTTCATAAAGATTACAAAATTCTCAACATGGGTGAGTTCTTTAGGTTTCCCCTCATGGAGCAGCAAAGGAAGAAGGAGAGGCCCCTGTGTTTGTTTCCCCTTCCTAAAAGTTAACTCGTACGCCTCCTCTGAGGCTGCGGTCTGCAATCCGCCCAATCGTGTACGATCGGGTTGATTAACACCCCCTGCTAGCGGCCAACTGTCTGCGAATCTGCAGGGGGCGGCATTGCACATGCAGTTCTGGTGAACTGCTTGTGCAATGTTAAATGCCGACAGGGTACGCTGTCGGCATTCAGCGATGTCCACCAGACATTGATAAATCGACCCCATAGTCAGTGATTGGTGCATACACATGTATGCCTTCTTATCATTTGCTCACCAGTTATACCCATAGTTAATAAATAGCTCTAGTGAAATAGAACATTTTATTTATACACTAGAATGTGCCTTTGAAGGTGAAAGGGAAATGTTGAGTCAGTGCAAGTGAAATTATGTGGTTTCATGAGGTCAAAATGTTTAAATTTCTTTGTATTCTAGAAAAGAAAGGAACAGTATTCTGCACCGGAAACCACCGAAATTCACTTGTGAGCCATGAACAAACTTTTTTGAACCACAGATCTAACTCATTATCATCAGTTGCCAAAACACTAATGCTACACGATTAAAGGGATAGTGTACTATAAAATTATCTCCTCTTTAGATTTTCCATTTTACCTGCTGGAGTGTATTGAACTGTTTACAAATAGCACCTTTACCTTTATTTTGTCATTTGAAATACCTGATTTTGCCTATGATATCCCTACCTATACTGAAAGATTAAATACATAAGTATTGGCTATTGAAAAGCTCCAAGTAGGAGGTGAGAGAGGTAAGTATTAAAATGTTAATTTTAAATTGTTCTCTCTAAGTATTCGGTTTGAGCTGGATAGAGATAAGAAAAGGAAGCATGTTTGTGTATATAAATTGATAAAATGAGGATTTTCCAGCAAACTTAGCCCATTGTAATGGTTTATGGTGTCAAAGAACCTAATGGAGCACTAACTTCCCATACATTTTTTACTCTGAAGTTAGTATAACTAGTGACTGAAAACACATTAAGGGGAACCAATGCTACAGAATACTGTCCCTTTAGTCACTCTCAATACCTTCCCTTTAATTGCATAAATAAATAAAAAACTACATTGACATAATTTCATGTGTCTCATGTTAAATACATTTTATATTATCTCTAAAGATATCTTTGTTCTTAAATACTGTTATTGGGCTCTGGTCAAGTAACTGAACTACCAGCAAAGTCTGGAAACCTATACACTGGGACCATTAAATGTTACTCCTAGTTTCTAAATATTTTAAGGTTTTGATATATGTTTATTGTTATACATGCTGATTTTATGATATTTTAGCTACCATTTCTGCCAGGTATCCACCAACATTTGTCATATTCATTACCACTTTACATTTGTCCACATTCCTAAACCTCATTTGCTTTTTAGATGATGGATCATTAAACATATACAGGATTGCACAAGTATTTATAACCCTATAAAGAAACTTAAATCTCAGAATCATTATAATATACATTTTATTCTCCTTCAGCAAGTCTAGATTTGTCATTTTACTTCGAAAAAAGCATTGGGTATCATAACTCACAAAAAACTATGGGTTTAAATTTTTTTTTTTTTCAAGCTCAATTATCTTCAATATAAAAAGGGACAACTTTTCTCTAACTATTTTTATTACATACAGTATATATGGAAATTAAACGAAATAAACTGATTTATAACAACAGAGCAATGTTTTTCACTTATGTAATTTGTATTGATGTAGTGTTTCCTAAAGTGATATTGGTGTTTAAACATGAGAAAATTGTTTTACTTTTGATTATGCACAATGAAATTAAATTGAATTTTTTTTTTTTTTAAAAAGAACAGTAGTGTTTTTGATACAAGAGAGGAGGTTTGTGTTTTGCATTTGTTTACTACTTATTCTTGTAGCAGTGACAAAGTAAGCAACAAAAGTAAAAACAAATTGCGACCAATCAGCACAGAGTGAATAAGTCCAATCAAACCATTCCACCATTCCTCTCCTGCTTTTAATATGTGATGTAATTTTCTTACATAAAAAGAGAGAAGCGCGCAACCAGGGAATGAACAATAGCATAATAGCTTGTTCTATGGCTAGTTATCACTGCCTAGTGTGGGGCTTGTTAGTGAGGTGCAGCCATATCCTTCTAGGAACATTGGGCAATGAGTCCATGTCTGGTTTCCTGCATCACCCTTAGGGAGACTTCCCCAAGGGTCGTAATTTGCATACACAAAAAGAGAGAAGCGCTCAACCAGGGAACAAGCAATAGCAGAATAGCTTGTTCTATGGCTAGTTACCACCCCAGAAGCAGCCTCTTTTTACCCAGCATGCACCATACACAGAGAAGAACTTTCCTGTAGTATATTAGTCTGATCCTGACTAAACAGTACAGTTCAGCCCCGAAATACTAGGCAAGCCCACTCTGAACGAGAGACATAGCAAACCCAAGACGTATGTTTCGGCCTATTGTGGGCCTTGTCAGTGAGGTGCATTGGGTAATAGGTCCACGTCTAGTTTCCTGCATCAACTTTAGGGAGACAAGGCCCAGAGGAAGTCGAAACAATCACCTGGGGTTGCCATTTACCTTGTTCAGAGGAGAATTGCTTAGTATTTCGGGCTGGACTGACCTTGTTAGGCAGATCAGACTGATATACTTCAAGACAGTTTTTCTCTGTGAAAAGCACAATTGGGCTAAACAAAGCTACTCCCAAGTGGTAACCGGGCCATAGAACAAGCCACTGAGTTGTTGTTTGTTCATTGGTGACTCATCTCTGTTTGCAAATGTAATTTTCTTCCTTCTTAATATGCTTGTATATTTGTTTTTTGTAACATATTTGTAATGAAAATAGTGATATTCATTTTGTTTTCACAAAATGAATATCTGAAAGAATGCACTAATTTTAAGAAAATTAATATATACTAAATTTGTTAGTATACATTTGTTTCCTTTAAATTAGCTTTTTAAGGTATAATACTTACCTATAGTGCGCTGAAGAACCCGCCAGCATGCTATAGATAAGTATAAAACTATATGTGAACTTTTCACCTGTAGCAAAGGAATTTTTACATTTGTTTTAACGAATATGAATGTATATGTTTCCGAATATTCAATGTTCATTTTATTTTAAACAAAACGAATACCGAATAGTGCAGCACACGAATATTCTGAAACACAAATTTTTAAAAATATTTGTTCTGAAAGATTCATCCAAAACAAATGTTTCACTGCTGCTGTACAAGTCTATTTCTTAATAATGGGATTCTATCAAATTTTAATTACTGTCTCTAACTAGCAGAGTGTAGAGAACAGATGCCCAACCTATGGACTCAGATATACATTATTGCCCTAAAAGGTGTAATTCTGACCAACTCATTTCAAATTTGTCTTACCCTGAGTTGTTTAGCTGTTTTAAATAATTTTCCCAACTGACTGGGGCTGATCTTGTCATCCTATATTTGATTCACCATCTCTATTTGGAAGGACAGCTTCCATCCACATAGGTAAATGTTTTTATACATGAATTTACAAAATTATCAAAAACCTTTGATCTCAGATTTATTATTTTGGCTAAAAGTTCCAAGCATCCAAGGAAGGATTTAGAAAAAGTATTAAAATTAACTCATTATACATTTTTTGATTTGGCAAGGCCATCAACCAATAGTCAGTACTGCCCTCAGCACCAACTCTTCCTTTGTTCCTTACCTTATCAATTAATGGAATGCCAATGTTACTCTTGGTGTTGAACGATTCCCTAATTCGATTTTATAATAAATTGGCTTAACTTACTGAAATCCAAGTTTTAATACAATATGTGGAAAATTCTAAAATTGGCTTCAGCACAGAGAGGGTGAATGGCTGTACAGTCAAAAAGTGAAAGGCCCTGCGGCTCTTTTGGAATCTCAGTTGCCTGAAAATGTTATGTCTTACATTTGAAGTGTGACATGTAATGTTGTTTTATGCATATAGAGCTTGTAAAACGCAAGTACATTTTGTGTCTTCCATCAGATGCAGCATATTTTGGTATTTCATTATATTATCCATGCTTTATGGTTATAGCCAAAGATTTTCATCAACTTAAATTCAACAACAATATTTAAATTTTGGCATAATACCTTTCCGGTTCTGAAAATCAAGTTGTCAACTGTTTTTCTTAACATTGGAAAGTGTCTAGATTGAACAATCTATTTATTTTTTCTGTATTTTTCTCCCAACGTTAATATTCTAACAAATTTTACAAATCGTACATTAGCATGTTGTCAATTTAACATATATTCATATGTAAATAGATTCATCTTGTTCAACTATGAAATTATGATGCAATTCTATGACATATAGTTATATTACATGCTCAGTTCACATACTATTTTTAATAACGTTTGTTACAGTGCCATGGCAAATCATGACACAGTCATTATTTTTGTTGTTTAGTTTTAAATTTTAACACAAAAAATACTATTTAAAGGACCAATAAATACAGTAGATTTGCATAATCAACAAATGCATGATAAAAAGACAATGCAATAGTACTTAGGGGCATATTTATCAAGCTCCGTACGGAGCTTGATGCCCCGTGTTTCCAGCGAACCTTCAGGCTCGCCAGAAACAGAAGTTATGAAGCAGCGGTCTAAAGACAGCTGCTCCATAACCTGTCGG
>CAJPDP010269675.1:0-10056 GCA_905336975.1 Bombina variegata variegata
GTCACTGGCGACTCCAGAAATTTGTACTTACGCTTATTTCTGGACATCGCTAGTTTATCCGACTTACGGCACTTAGGAAATGCCGGCGCCCTATATGTAATACCCCGATGTGCGAGGTGAAATTACGGGCGACGCAGGTTCCCATGCTTGCGTCAAAACCTGCGCTGTATATCGGTTTGCGCCCCATATATATTACAAGGTCCTGTTTGTTTACACAAAAAAGAGAAGTGCTCATATTTCAGGCTTGGATTTGGGTAAGTTTTTCTCTGTGACAGGCACATGCAAGAGGCATTTCCTGGGGTGGTAACTAGCCATAGAATAAGTTGTTACGCTATTGTTTGTTCCCTGGTTTAGCGCTTGTCTCCTTGTTTGTTTAAATGAAAACATTCATTGCACGACTGTAGGTCCTGGGCTTAAACCATTTAGCTGAATACTGTAACAAACTTGTCCATTTGACTTTTAATCTGTGTGCTTGCAAGTGAGTGCCTAACTTTCTGTGTGTTGTGGTGATATTTTTGTTTTGTATTTTTTGTGTGCATTTCTTATTATAATCTTTATATACAATTTTCTACATAATTTATACCAGAGTCACTTTAAAAAGACACTTAAGTCAAAATTAAACTTTTATGATTCAAGTAGATCATGCAATTTTTTTTTTTTTCCAAAATAATTTTTATTGAGGTAAGACAACATACATAAACAGATTCTTGAGAAAACAGCATGGCAACATGTCCATATGACATACAGTAAAGTTTATACAGCTAATAAAACAGACATGTCCACAAGACTATATATCCTATTCAGGTCTAAACCTGGGAGCACGTTATCTAGCCATGACTATTACCTCTTTTTACAAAAGTACATTTTCTATCGGACATTGAACTTGTAATATAACAAATAACCAGTTTTAAGCCTAGATTTCAATAGTAATTTCTTAGTATAATCAGGCTTATACTTGTCCATAATACATTCATCATAACTCATAGTAAATAAAATGGCACATGCAGGGTATGCATATAAAATTCTAGTTAGATCACCTGGAATGAGCTGACTTCCTGAACAACATTTGGAGCTAGGGTCTGTGTTACAAATAGATAAATAAAGTAAAATGGAACAACCTCCTCCAGGTGAGTCAATAGTATAATTGGGCGATAAGATAAGTTATGAATTCTGGATTCCGGGGCGACAGGGCATGGAGAGCAAAAGAGCAAGAAAGACAGAAAAAAAAAAAAAAGGCGCAAGAAAGTTTCAAGAGGAGCGAAACACTGGTCAGCTTCAGTCAGTCAGTATTTTCTCATAATTTGATGAATTATCTCACTAATGTGTTCATTTTTTCCCAACCTTCCCAGGGTACCCATACCAGCCCATGCAGGCCCAGCTTGCCCATGGAACTCAAGGAGAACTCCTCCATTGAGCGAATATATGTAATAATATCTCTGACCATATTAAATGTAACCCGGGCAGTTCCCAGCCAACATCTTGCTATTGCTAATTTTGTGGCCAAAAGTATGACAATACACAGAATTCTTTCAGGCTGGGTCAGTTTCCCCAACCCTAAGTGGAAAAGGGCCCTGTCTGGCGTTAGCCTATGGAGTAAGCCTAATTGGTCAAGCACTTTCGCCACCTGTTCCCATACCCCCCGCACTTCCCTACAACTCCACCAAATATGTAAGTGTGTGCCCTTTTGGCCGCACCCCCTCCAGCATTTATCTGATGAATGAGGAAACATTTTATGTAACTGTTCCGGGACTCTATGCCAACGCAGCATTCATTTTATAAATAACTCATATAAAGTAACACAATGTATTTCCACTCTTGTATATTGTATGGCCTTTTGCCATTCCAATTCCGAGTACCCTTGCTCCAATACTCTATCCCACTCCAAAACACGGAACGACTTCACAAAGCTGCCCGAATCCAATAGAAGCTGATAGTGAATCGTCATGGCTTTTCTGAGGGGTCTACAAGCCATCTTCTTTCCCATTGGGTCAACTCTCTAGGACTTGTTTTTGGAAATTTCCAGGCTATCAGCAAGGAAATAAATCTAAAATACTCAAAGTGGTATTTCTTAGGGATGTCTATACTTGACAAATCTGCGGCCTGGAGAGCCAGTCCGCGGGGTGAATAGAGATCAAGAATCTGATTAATACCCCATGTGGTCCACATCTGTGAGTGCGATTCTGGAAGGCAGAGCAACAATGCTCTTATTGAACATGCAGGTGAAGGGTGCGGTGCAACCTGACTTAAGTTACAGAGTCGCCTCCATGCTCCAATACAGGCTCGAATAATAGGATTATCCACTCCAATGAGTGCATCCGAATGCTGAGGGACCCAAATGAGATCTTCAAGGAGTAATCCCGAAGGAAGCACAGCCTGCTCGAGTTGTCCCCATCTAGTATCATCTGGCGGAACCCCCCATGCTGTCACATGGGAGAGCATGGCTGCCTCATAATATTTACGAACATTAGGAGCTGCAAGACCCCCGTGTAAAATAGGCTTATGTAATTGTTGCATAGCAATCCTTGGGGGCTTACCCTGCCAGATAAATCTACTTACTATGGATTGAAAGCGGTTCAAAATATAGTTCGGAATCCTCAGAGGGATACACCTAAAGAGATATGTAACCTTAGGCAATAATGTCATCTTGACCGACTGGATTCTCCCAATCCACAAAATCTCAAATTTCGCCCACTTTGCGGTGAGATTTTCAAATTCTCGCAATAACGGGTCAAAATTGGCACGGATTACCTTTTTCGGGTCGGGGTAGAGGACAACCCCCAAGTGTTTTATTTGGCTTGTCGACCAATTAAATGGGTAGGCCTCTTTAAGCCGGGAAAGTTGTATCGGCGTGAGGTTAAGGGCCAAGGCCTCAGTCTTCGTATAATTGAGCTTATAATAGGACATCCTACCGAACCAATGTAAACATTCGAAAACCACTGGCATAGACATCTCCGGATCTGTCACAAACAGAGTGAGATCATCCGCAAATAACGCTAGCTTTTGTAGCTTCTCATGAATTAACCGACCCTGTACCTCATCAGTTCATCTAATCATAGCTGCTAGGGGTTCAATGGAGAGAACAAAAAGGAGGGGAGACAATGGGCACCCCTGCCTAGTCCCATTCCTAATCTCAAAGGGCTCAGAGCAGAACCCTTTTCCTCTAATTCTAGCGGACAGATTGGAATATAGAGCCATAACAGCTCTTATGAAGTGGGTTGAAAACCCGAATGCTCTTAGGACCTCCTCCATATACTCCCACCTTACCCTGTCGAATGCTTTTTCTGCATCTAATGACAGGGCAACCAGTGGGAGCCCTAGAGATGTGGTCTCGGCGAAGATGTCCAATAAGCGGCGCATGTTATCCGAGCCCTGCCGGCCTCGCACAAAGCCTACTTGATCTAAATGAATTAGGGACGGTAGTTCCTTACTCAGCCTATTTGCCAAAAATTTTTAATATATTTTAATATCTACATTTATTAAAGATATGGGCCTATAACTCTCACATCTACTCGGGTCTTTACCCGGTTTGGGAATAGTCACAATCTCTGCCTCCAGGCATTCCTTGGGGAAATTTCCAGCTTGAAAGGCCGAGTTAAAACCAGAAACCAGAATGGGACCAACTTCCGCTAATAGTTTCTTATAGAAAACAGAGGAAAAGCCATCCGGACCCGGCGCTTTATTCAATTTCAGCTCTTTAATCACCTGTTTCACCTCAGCAATAGTAATTGGGGCTGCCAATGACTCCTCAGCTTCTCCCGATATCTTGGGAAAACCGAGGCCCTCTAAAAAATTTGTTATGTCTTCTCTTGGAAGAGTCTGATGTTTTTCTGAGGAAGAAATTTGGTAGAGCTTACTATAATATTCCACAAAGGCATCCCCAATGTCTTTAGGCGAATAGCATCTTCTATCGCCCATTTGGACATAAGGTATTCTATTAATAAGTGTTTTTTGTCGTAATCTGTTCGCTAGGAGGCGATCAGCTTTGTTACCACTGTGATAGTATTTCATTTTCAGATACTTGAGTTTTTTTTTAATTTGACCTAATTCTAGGTCTCGAATCTGGTCTCTTATAATTTTCCACTCTCTAGTATCAGAGGGAGAAATGCTCACCCCCACCCCTCTCCGAACCAAGGCCAGCCTACTATAAAGCTGTGCTAATGTTTCGGTTTTCCTTTTCTTATTTTGAGATTCCTTTTTTATGAGGATCCCTCTCATGTAGGCTTTCAATGCCAACCAAACCATGGATATTGAGGTTTCCCCATTATTGTTATTCTCTAAGAACTCTACAATTTCTTTA
Organism: Bombina variegata variegata; assembly: GCA_905336975.1. NCBI lineage: Eukaryota > Metazoa > Chordata > Amphibia > Anura > Bombinatoridae > Bombina > Bombina variegata. Next base: position 4,298 of record CAJPDP010269675.1, read on the forward strand.
GACCACTCAGGCAGAAAAATGTCTTGGAACAAATGTTCAGGCATACACCATCTCCTCGGCCCCTCCTGGGCCCTCGTTCCCTCCAAAGTGACCATCACCGCATCATGGTCTGATCGTGTAAGGCACTATGGCAGATCCCCGTACCTGTCGAACCACCCAAGGGTCACAGAAGAGATAATCTATTCTGGAGAAGGAAGAATGCGGGGTCGAATAGAAAGTATGGTCGCCAGCATCTGGATGCAGAGCCCTCCAAATATCATGCAAATCATGCTGCGCTGTCAATTCCCTAAATTTTTGAGAGATAAAGTCCTTGTTTCTATCTCTGTACAATTTGGCATTCCCCCGTCTGTCTCTCTCAGGGTCCCAGAGCATATTAAAATCACCTGCCAGGAGGGTGCGGCCCTGTTTTACTTTGTCTACTTGCATGAGTAGCTTCCTAAGAAAGCTGACTTGATTAGTGTTAGGTAAGTATACTGCGACCAACGTGTAAAGAACACAGTTTAAGCGGCACACACAAATTACATTCCGTCCCTCCGAGTCACAAACCGTATATATAAGTTCATAGGCTACCTGGTCCCCTATCAGTATCGTCACCCCCTAGCCTTTTTGTGAAATGTGGATGAAACATTAACTGGATATCGCTTTGTTTTAAATCTGGCAACTGCTTCAGCGGTCCAGTGAGTCTCTTGGAGGAAAGCCAAATCTACATGTCTGCTTTGTAAAAATTTAAGCAACAGACTCCTCTTTGTCGGGGAATTAAGACCATTGGTATTTAAGGTACAAAGCTTCATGTTTGCGACTTAGCAGGGAAGAGAAAAAAAAAAAAAAAGGGGGGGGGGAGAAAAAAAGGAGAAGAGAGATAAGGAGGGAAAAAATAGATACAATAGGAAAGGCCTGGAAGAAAAGTCAAGTGAAACGTAAACTTACCAGGCAAGAGAGCCCTGTCGCCCAGAGGTAGCGATAAATATTCAACTCTGCCCAACGTATGTGAAGGGCTCAGAAGACCCCTAGCTGCAATATAACAGTATTAAATATAGGAATAAGGCATAATGTGATGGTACGTGATGAAGTGAAATGGAATGAAAGAAAGTGAAATGGAATAGAATGGAATGGAGTGTAGTGAAGTGGTATGTAATGAAGCGGAATGAATTAAAAATGAAATGAATTGAGATGAAATGAAATGAAAGGGGGGGCGGAGCCAGCACAGACCCATACCCCCCCCAGCAGATAATTTGAAAAATCTGTAACAAGACAACATCAATACTAACCTAAACATATGAAGAGGCCCGTGACCTTATGTATTCTCTATAGATCCACCAGACCTCAACCATTAAAAATTATTAGCAAAGCATGTACAGCAAATATCATTGAAAAAGGCATGACGCAATAAATGTAAACAGTGAGCATATACTGCCTTTAATATAGTTATCAATAACCTTTACTTAGTAGGAATTTAAACACATGACTCCCATTAGGGTTAATGCAACTTGATTTTGTACGACCCGTATACCTGGCATTACGGGTAGATACCCGGACAGCAACTGTCCATTCACTATTCTAAACTTCTGTAAACCCCCTAATGTATTAGGGCTGAAAGGTCTAAATGTAGTTTTCTGACCACGGCTTCATGGAAACAGGTCTATAAGGGCTGCGTGACAGAACCAACATTATGGGCTTCCTGGGTTCCATTCTTGGGCATTCGCCCTCAATTCTGGGCTCCTTCTTTGTAAGTGAGCGGACACATTGGGACCAGTAGGAGGCCTTCTCGGGGAGGCCGGGGGTGTACCGTCCTGCTGTATAAGCTGCCAAGTCCTCAGGAGCTCCTGCCCCTGTTGGGGGTGTAAGAATAGTATGTTGAGCTCCATCTTTCGTAACTATCAACTTGGTTGGGAACCCCCATCTGTATCGGATTTGATTTTGTCGTAGGGCTTTGGTGACTTCTGAGAAGCCCCTCCTCTGCGTCAGAGTGTAAGAGGAAAGGTCTGGAAAAAGCGAAACCTCCTTAAACTGGCCATTGAGTTGCGGTGATCGCAACATTGCTCTCATCAGCTTATCTTTATACGAGTAGTAATGCAAGCGAGCAATGGTGTCTCTGGGTTTACCAGGGGGAAGGTTTCTAGGTCTTGCCGTCCTATGAATCCGATCCATTCTACTTGTGTCACCTGAGGCGGGGCCCAAAATTGACTGGAAGAGACGTTGGGCGAATTCTTCAAGGTCTTGTGGAAGGACAGACTCAGGAATTCCTCTCAGTCTCACATTATTTCGCCTGGACCTATCCTCCAGGTCTGCCACTTTAGCCTCTAAGGAGGATACTTGATCTGTCAGGCTCTGCGTCTGGCTTACCCAATTAGCATGGTCTACCATGAGATCCTCCTGTTTCCTTTCAATAGTGTCAATTCTTTCACTGATAGAAGAGATATCACGTCTCAAATCTTCAAAAGATCTTTCCAATTTATCGAACCGTCTAGTAAGGGTCTGATTCAGATTTTCGAACATACGCTGGATAGACTCCAGCGGAAGAGCCGGGGCGTCCCCCTTACCTCTACCCGGAGTACTGGAGTTAGAGCGTCTACTTTCCATGTGTTCATCAGGTACGTCTGAGGTTATAGATTGTTCATCTTCAGATCTCACGATATCTCTCTGCCCCCGTGAATGAAAATGATCCATCACTGTTTTCTTAGGTCCAAAATTGCCCTTTTGTTTCTTTTTCGCTTGTTGCGACATGTTGGTTGGTACTGTCACTGTTTGTACTGCCACTATATTAATCTTTGTTTGGATGCTATCTTCTTGGAGTATATATATGGGGGGGGGGGCACATAGGGCCCTTTTTAGATTATCATTCTGCTGATGGACTAACTAGCGATAAATAAAACTACGTGCAGCCTCCACAATGCCTCTACAGAGGTAAAGGCTCACTGATCTCCAATGGGCCAAAGTGCAAAATTTATACTGATTTCCCAGTCATGATTAAAAGCAGTACTTATATACCTTAGTTATGTTGTATTATTTTATGTTATGTGGCCCTCTCCTGGGGAAGTTGTCACCATAGGACGATGTGGGGAAAGGGGGAAGGGGTATGACCCGCCAGCTACAACCTGGCGGGAAAGGGGGGAGAGGGCACACCAAGACCTTGGGAGGGAGACTTTTAATTATTCAGAAGCACTTCAGATATTACAACTACTATGTCTAAAATATCTTATTGTGTCTAAAGAAGTGGAGCACCAGTGTTGAATAAGCTACTGGGCCATATCATGACCTTATAGAATGCCTGAGAGCTGAGGCCCGGTATGTATTGCGTGTGTCAGGACGTTAAAACTGCGTGGGTGATGAAGCATACACAGTACCTGAAAATAAAAATACAGCAGATTAACCAATAAAAGTTTTACATTTAACTAGAAAGGCACTACACTCCGGGTACTAACCACAGAGACACATATGCTGACGCAGCAGCCAGGGTGGACTATACTAAATAAAAGAGTCAAAGTCCTGGCACAGACTTTACTGCATAGCCCAATGGTGAGGGCCTGTATACATATGTAGACAGTTTAACTGCAAAGTACTAAAGGAAAAGTCTTGGAACTGTACACAGCAGGTAGTAGCTGCAATGAAGCTGCCTGAAAGCTCAAGGAGCAATGTCCCTATTACACCTTGTGTGGAACTTGCTTTTGCAGAGAGTTACAGTAAAGCTGCTGATCCAGTTAGGTGCAAGCCCTCAAACAGTTCCTGGAGCACCTCTCCCCCAAAGAAATAAATTGAAGTATGTTATCCTAAGACACCCAGGTAAATCAGACAGTATCAGCAGTCTATATTAATAGGGGTATCTTGTGTGACCGGGAGGAGTGGAGGGGGACTCCAATCTCAGAAAGGGTATAATGTGCCTCAGGAAGACTGTTTAGTGCACAAATGTATAGTTATGTTATGTGGCGGCACAGACCCATATGTATATAATGCAGCAGGTGACCAGTACCTGAATTTCACGCGTGGGTGCGGCCTACTCAGAAACCGGGACTGAGAGCTGAGGCCCGGTGTGTATTATGTGTGTCAGGGATTTAAAAACTGTGTGGGTGATGGAGCATACACAGTACCTGAACTTCCCACGTGGGTGAGGCCTATTCAGAGACCGGGAGGAACCGTCAGTGTCCCCAACTCTCCTTTCATCCGGACTGCTGTACAGGGTTACCGGTGTGTGTCAATGTGCGCGGACTGGCTTGCAGCTGTTATTATTTAGGACACCTCCCTTCAGCTACACGTCCCGTCCAGAAGCTGCCTAGGTAGAGACTCCTAGGCCCAAGATGGCGGATGTTCGCGCCTACTCCACTGAGCCGCGCAGCAGAAGAGCACACGTACCCCATCTGAGCTCCCTCTGAGCCAAATGGGGCTGGATCTCCTTCCCAATAGGCGATGTCTGTGCCTTACTTCGGGCTCCTGCCCCAGCAAACAGGTATGTTAAGTGGGACCCAAGTGAGTCCCCAGGGCAGCACCCGACCTCCAGTAAGTGAAAAAGAAAACCTTGTAGTAGTAGTATGCTCCGGAGTGGATCCCCAACCCTCCGTAGCAATGCAGAAGCGGGTAGACTTCAAGGAGTGCAGCCGATTCTCCGGAGCGTAGCCCCGACCCTCCGGAGACCAGGAACCACCGCCGCAACAGCACTCAAACAAGGGCTCACAGATCCGACTTTAGTTAGTCTCTTGGAAACTTTTTTTTTCTTCCTTTTCTTTTTATTTCTTCTTCTGTTTCTTAGTGCCAAACACTTCTCAGTTGTACAGGAGTTCCCTCAACAGAGCTTATTCAATGCCAGGGTAAATTTTAATCGTTCTGGAGTGGATCTCCAACCCTCCAGAACAGAGCAGGTAACAGTCCCAGCAAAATAGGCGGTTTATGCACAACCGGCTTGGCAGATCAGTATAAAGCCCAGTTAAGCCGCTCCAAAGAAGTATAATTAAACCCCAAATTGTGTTGTTAAAGTACTGGTCTATACTCCTAAGTAAATTGGCTCAAATTAGCAAGAATAAACTCTTATAACTCCCTATTTTAAGATTTTATGCTTGAGAGCTCAGTGTCTGCACGTCCTTGCAGTGCCGTGGCTAGCTCCGCCCCAAATCATGCAATTTTAAAGGGATAGAAAAGTCATAACTGAAATGTGTATGGGTGCATTTGAATTGTAATTAGAAGCACTTTAGCAATATACTTCCATTAGCAAAAATGCTTCTAGAACAACATATAACTGTTTTTTTAGTGGCATACGCACATATACTCTGAAGGCCCGTGCCCCAGTATTCAAGCTCATACCGCTGGCGGTGGTGTGTATTATCCAAAAAAAGAAAGAAAATGACTATTTGGCACACACTTAAACACATAGGTAAATCTGCAAAAGGGGAGCCACTTTCAAATATTAAAATACAAAACATCTTACATGGGATGAGTAAATTTAAAAAACACACAATTAAAAACAAAAATAGCACTGTCAGAGCATCTGGATTTAACACACTAAATGTGTGTATTCAAAATAAGATAATAATCGTTAAAGGACCAGTAAACACAGTAGATTTGCATAATCAACAAATGCAAGATAACAAGACAATACAATCACATTTACTCTGAATTTCAAATGAGTAGTAGATTTTTTTCTAACACATTTCAAAGTTATGTATATTTCCACTCCCCCTGTACCATGTGATAGCAATCAGCCAATCACAAATGCATATACGTATAGTCTGTGAGTTCTTGCACATGCTCAGTAGGAGCTGGTGACTCAAAAA
>CAJPDP010269896.1:0-10440 GCA_905336975.1 Bombina variegata variegata
AAAGTGTGACAGCACCTATACCTGCAAGACTCATAATAGCAGCGGGCGTAAAAAAGCAGTGTTAGGACCTGTTAACGCTGCTTTTTTACCTTAACGCACAACTTGTAATCAAGCCGTAAGTGATTCAAATATCGACACACAATTTGCTGACCACGGACATTAAGTGGGATTTATCTTTTTACTTTGAAAAAGGCCATCCAAATAAAAAGGCTATATATAAATATAGTTCTAGATGAAAATTGATTCATAAAATTAGACACAAAAAAATACAATAAAATGTAATCATTTAGTTCATAACTATGATTATCACACTGGTAGTGATGACAAACATAACATGTGAACAAAAAGAGGTTGGAATAATAAAAAAGATTATATAGTAAATGTATTTATATATTTTGACTATAAGATGAGATTTATGAAGATAATAGTATTTAACAAGTTTCTTGTTAGAAATACAAAAATTGTCCTATACTGAAGCTAATAAGAGGGTGATAAGTGTTATTATGAACACTAAATGTCAAGGTGTCGAAATGCTAAATAATAATGTAAAATTGATGTCACCAAGATGGATCTAATGTATGTGCAAGTGATCATATATCTATTTATGTGGCCCTAATGTGAAGGGATATAAATAAGCAATATAATGTGAGATGTAGTGTAAGGATACAATATATAATGGATAAAAATAATTCAAATTAAAATATATGGAAAAAGAATTATCTAATAGACAGGGTGTATTTGTCTAAAATATGTGATGATGTGATATAATGTATAAATAGAAAAATAATAATATATTCATGATGATGACATAAACTAAATAATTTTATGTATAGTATGGATGCTATGTGAAAATAGTTCTGCAATATAATATAAAATCATTTGTGCTACTGTAGTGTTAATATAATTTAAAATAGTGATAAAGGGATAATATAATTTCTAAACTCACATTGTTTAAGTAACATAAATTCCTAATTGGGACTAATGTGATGTTAAAGCTAGTGAAAATTAATTAATAGATGTAGTGATATGTTAATATTAATACTGATAGTGTTTATTATTGGGTGTTGCATAATATTAAATAAATATTAGTGTTACAATGTGGTGTTATTAATAAAATATTTATCTCAACTATTAAATATTGTGTTGGTTCTTGAAAAGTTATATGGAACATTAGAAAGCCCCCGTATCAATGACTTCATTGAGGCCATCCGGTTATAAAGATCCAAATTTGTAGATCCAGTATGTCTCACGGTGATGGAGCCTAGACATTCTATTTTGAAAATTATTATTTAGAATCATTTCTAACGGTGTGATTTTCATTTGACATTGTTCAGTACTATGTACCTGGGTATGGTGTCTTGAGGTACTATATTTATTTAAGTCTCTTTCTATGCATCTGAGATGTTCAGACCATCTTTGTCGTACCTTCCTGCACGTGCGACCTATGTACTGTAAACCGCAAATACAAGAAATGCAGTATACTACATATGTAGAGTTACAGGTGATTCTTTGTGATAGCTGGAATACTTCACCTGTATTGTATGATGTGATGGATGTTAACTCATCTGTTATATATTGACACATATGACAACGACTATGTTTGCACTTATATGTACCTCTCTTTGAATTATTGTGTTTATTCAAAGATGTACCATAATTGGTTTTTTTTTTTTTAAATAAGGACCCCGTTTGCACATTACAACTTTGCTAGGGGCTAGTCTTTCTTTAATGGTTAGTGCCCTCCTAAAGGTGCAAAAACACTATCCAGAGACAATCATAGAATCTGTTTTTTTAGAGCACGTTCTCCTAATAGAGAAGACTTATTTGCTCAAAGAAGTAAACCTTTGAAAAGTTCACAGTATAAAACTTCATTTATAACTAGATATAATAATAATTTTAGTACAATCAAGAAAATTCTATCAAAACATTGGAATCTATTATTAAGAGACCCAGTTTTTAAACAAAATTTGGAAAGAACCCTACTTGCACCTTTAGGAGGGCACCAACCCTTAAAGAAAGGCTAGCCCCTAGCAAAGTTGTAATGTGCAAATGGGGTCCTTATTTTAAAAAAACCCCAATTATGGTACATCTTTGAATAAACACAATAATTCATAGATAGGTACATATAAGTGCAAACATAGTCGTTGTCATATGTGTCAATATATAACAGATGGGTTAACATCCATCACATCATACAATACAGGTGAAGTATTCCAGCTATCACAAAGAATCACCCGTAACTCTACATATGTAGTATACTGCATTTCTTGTATTTGCGGTTTACAGTACATAGGTCGCACGTGCAGGAAGGTACAACAAAGATGGTCTGAAAATCTCAGATGCATAGAAAGAGGCTTAAATAAATATAGCACCTCAAGACACCATACCCAGGTACATGGTACTGAACAATGTCAAATGAAAATCACACCGTTAGAAATTATTCTAAATAATAATTTTCAAAATAGAATGTCTAGGCTCCGTCAACGTGAGACATACTGTATCTACAAATTTGGATCTTTATATCCGGATGGCCTCAATGAAGTCATTGATACAGGTTTTTTTTTCTAATGTTCCATATAACTTTTCAAGAACCAACACAATATTTAATAGTTTAGATAAATATTTTATTAATAACACCACATTATAACACTAATATTTATTTAATATTATTAACACCCAATAATAAACACTATCAGTATTAATATTAACATATCACTACATCTATAAATAACTTAATTATTAACATCACATTAGTCCTAATTATGAATTTATGTTACTTAAACAATGTGAGTTTAGAAATTATATTATCACTTTATCACTATTTTAAATTATATTAACACTACAGTAGCACAAATGATTTTATATTATATTGCAGAATTAATTTCACATAGCATCCCTACTATACATAAAATTATTTAGTTTGAGGGTGGAGTCTAGCCACGCTGGAAGATGGCTGCGTTCTAAAAGGGCTCCCATCTCCAGATCTGGCTACAAGCTTTTAGGACGGCATGTAACCCCTAACCTATCCCCTAAACCTACTCAGTACATCACTGATGATATCAAGAACAGAAGGAAAACTTTTCTGACCTCGGAGCTACACGGTACATGACGGATCGAGAACAAGCCCTCTCACCCGCTCATCTATTGAATCCTCATTATAAGAAAAGCACCGGGACATAGTGGGCACCAATAACCCACCAATAAAAGCAACAAGACTGACCACAAAAGCAACAGAGAACAACAAAGAACTGCCCCATAAAGCGGGTCAGAGCGACAATACATTTCTGGTTCTCTGCTGCGTCACATCACAAGCCTCCCGATCACCATCTTGGATCCTCAGAAACGTATCCCCTGCCTATGGCAAAATGGCTGGAAGCCAGGTATTGTAAAGACACAAACAGATAATATAATCTAGCTGATCGGACAGCATACTGAGCAATACTTTATATCTGGACTGTGGGGGAATAGTAAAGAAAGTTTATAGAAAATATATATCGCTAACTTATGCAGGGGTGGGGGGTGCATCACAAACAGAGCCATATCACCATTAAGCTAATAGGGTCACAGACTCCTAAACATAACTAAGATTACTACAGATAAGACCCTCAAGATAACGCTTAAATGCAAAGAATGACAGGGGTACTCAGCTGGTCAGCAATCAAATTTAAAGAGACAATCCCTAACAATATTACGCTCTAATTTTCCACACACGCATAGCTGTACCACATGTGTAATACCTTGCAAAAGACAAGCCAAGGGAGATAAACCTAGTACTAATAAAACACTTAGCCATTATCTTAAACCTGCTGAAACCCAAACTGCTACTTGCTCTATTGAAATGGCAGATAAACAAACATCAACAATAGATCAAATACAACACACAGAGGTAGAGACCAACATGTATGTCACAAAAAAAGACATTTTACACCTATCATCAAAGGATGATATAAAGGAGGTTATGCAAGAAATTTATTTGGAGATCTACATAAAGACATAGGTGCATTGGATCAAAGAGTGATATCACTAGAGGAAGGTCAGAGGACTTTTAAAAAAGATCTCCAAGTGAACTCATTACACATTCAAGAACATGAACATAAGATCAATACTCTCGCTGAAAAGCTAGAGGATTTAGAAAACAGATGTAGGCGCAATAACCTGAGAATAAGAGGAATTTCAGAGACAGTGTTCCCACCTGCAATAGAGGGATACCTACAAGCCCTGTTTAGAGTGATTAAGGAGAACCCCTCAGCAGAAGATATCCAAATAGAGAAGAGATTAGAGGAGATTCTCCTTTTTTCAGACCTCTCCCCAGCTACTCTCCAAAAGCAAAGAGAATTGGCACACATCACCACCATGCTTAAGACAAATAAGGTTCAATACAGGTGGGGATTCCCAGTGTCCCTAATAGCTTCCCACAATAACAAAATAGCTATATACAGACCTGGGAATGACCCTAACTCATTCTATAAGGAACTCTCCATATCTGCAGCCCATGAAAGCTGCAACAATAATGAACACTGTACATCTGAGAACAACACCATTGGACGGAACATAGTGAAACAAAGAGACTCACACTAGGACCCTTTGCAACTTAAACGTCTGAAATCTATTCTCTTAAAACACTACAATTAAGGAGCCTAGCACCTTCAGAGAACAGAGATCAGAGATCTGAAGCTGGCTCCCTCCCAGAAAAATGCTACAAGCATGCCTTCCAGACATTCTGGTTCTCCTCCCAATAAAGGGGAAATTATACAGCAACACTCTATACCCTTTCTGATCTGTCTAGGATCCCAACGTGCGAGAATGGACGGTATTCGCAATTGTCCTTTGAGGATAGTCCTCGCCAATAGTGAAGGCAAGCAAAGCCTGACCGGTTAATATAACACTGAACTCTGTACATTTAAAAAGAGACACCACTGAATGGAACTTGGTGGTCCTGACTGACTATCATTTGGAATACTACGTATTATTTTATGCTCTTTAATCGGCTGGTGTAAACACAGTCAAAGCACCACAAAAAAAAAAAAGGAAGTTGACACTCTTAAAAAAAGGGAGGACAGGGACTTTCCCCCTCTTCAGAAAATAGGATACATGGATACCTTTCAGATACACTGGACATAAGAATGACATGGAAGAAGAATTAGAACAACGCTTGGTATCCTTTTTTCTTTCTATCTTTGATCCAAACAAGGGATAATGACTGTTATCTATATTGTTAATCTATAAAGGTTATAGCGGTTAATATTAGATATAATGTTTTTCTTTCTGTTTGATATCACCTTAGTACAATTACTAACTACCTTCCTTCTTAGATTTATACAAATGTTTTTCAAAGGTTAACTTTACCCATGATTAGGGTAAACGAAGATTGCCCCAGTGGTACTTAGGTCTTATTTGATAAATTGTTTATGTTTACTGTTCCAGTGTTGGAGTTTAGAAAAATAACACTAATATTTATTAAGGTTATCATATGATTATAGGGCCGATTAAAACTCTTATAGAGAGGGATCTTTTCACTGAACCACACATATATCACATCTAATAAATCCCACAAAAGGACTACTCAATGAACAATCTGACTTATTCAATCTATGGAAGAAATCATGAAGAATACTAGGGAACTAGATCTCACTATTCTTCCAATAATATTTTCCAGCAACATATAGACTTGACTTGCTGTGTTTCACAAAAAATGGATAGACCTTCTTTCTGTTGTTTACCCCAGGGTCAGAACTGGAGGATTTTAGATATCAGATCTCACTAGACCTCACTTTTGCAAACTCCTAATTATAACAACACTCAAATAGCTTCCCCTACCAAGCTAAACCTTTAGCCTCTCTCCCCCTCCCAATACCCTTCCCTACATGTCGCCTAATGTAATACAAATTTAAACTATCCTCTTTTAAGCCAGAAATGGAGATACTTCCTCTTATTAATTTTCCTTTCTTGAAGTACTTGAGGTTGCAGGAAAGATACGCTCTTTGTGCAATTTACTTGAGATTAATATACTTTCATCCTGTATTTTACTGAACTTTACAAATTATATATATATCGACCTAGAGTTACATTGAAATTAACCCCTTCTCTCCATATTTCGTTCTCTCTTGAACTCTGCACTATCCCCTCTTCTTTCTTCCTTCCTAACCTCCTTCCCCCCCCCCCTTTTTATTTTTTACCTCAATCCAGCTGAAAATGACCGTCAGACCCAGCAAATTCCAAGACCACGCTTTCCAACTAACATCTATTAATGTTAAGGGATTAAACAGTCTGGGTAAAAGATCAATTACACTTAATTACACAGGGAATTAACCAGAATTAAAAGCCAGATTTTCATGTTACAGGAGACACATTTTCAAAAAGGCAGTGAACCTATCTGGATCACCCCACATTTCCCCATAGCTTGTTTTGCTTCAGGACCAAAAAAGAAGGGAGGCGTGGGAATTATGATCCATAAAACCCTTCCATTTCAAATAACACATATTGACAAAGACCCAGAAGGACGATATATCCTAATAACGGGCCACCTGTACGGACAGCAGCTAACACTGTTGAATGTATACGCACCTAACATTTCTCAAAACGCTTTCTTTAAAAAGATAGCGAATTTAATACTTGATCAAGCAAAAGGAACAATATTCTTAGCAGGTGATTTTAACCTTGTACTCAAACCCACACTGGATTCCTCCAAAGGAACCTTGTGTGTCCCTAAAACTGTACTGAAAGTGGTTAAAACCACCTTAACAAACCTCTCCTTACATGACGTCTGGAGAACACTACATTCAAATGTCAAAGACTATACTTTTTACTCGTCCCCACACAACAGTTACTCGAGACTAGACCATATATTCACTGACGCTAACTGACTGACATTAACAAATCAATGCGAAATAGGACAAATAACCTGGTCAGGCCATGCCCCGATCACTTGCTCTATAATTTGGCCTGATCTCCCTATCACAAATAAAATTTGGAAATTAGATGATTCCCTTTTAGACAACCCACTGATCCTGGGTGAGATAAAAAAGGACCTGACAGAATATTTTACAATTAATAAAAACTCCACTACGTCGATACAATGCGAATGGCAAGCACACAAAACCGTGATGCGCTGTATTTTTATAAAACATAAAGCTAAGATCAACAGACAGTCCAAAATAAAACATACCCAACTTCTAGACCGAATCCAAACTTTAGAGAGGGATCACAAACAGGACCTGACTAATGACAGCATTAGAAATGATCTAATTTGACTAGGTTTGATCTCAAGAGACACTTAACAGAAGTCTACCAGCGAAACGCCATATTTTTAAAACAATACAACTATGAGGGAAGTAATAAACCAGGAAAGCTACTAGCCAGAAGCCTACGTAGAAAACACTTAGCCTCACACGTACACTCACTACAAACTTCAGAAGGGGTACTAATAAAAGGCAACAAACACATAGCATTATCCTTTAGAGATTACTATAACTCATTATATAATATTGCTGGATGCAATGATGCTCCCCCAATGGCAGAACCCATCCTTGACACCAAGGTATTGCTGGACGAATACTTTCAAGATTTAGAATTACCCACACTATCCAAAGAGGCACAGGAACACTTAGAAGCTTCTATCACCATAGATGAATTACAAAAGGCAATTAAAGACTCCCCGTCAGGTAAAAGTCCTGGCCCAGACGGCTACACGACTGGATATTATAAGAAATTAAAAGATATTATCCCCTCATCTGCTTACTTTGTTTAATAACCTAAGAAATACCCCCCTCCTGTCTAGAAACCTACTCGAAGCACATATAACCGTCATCCCCAAGCCGTGCAAACCATCCACGCGACCTGAGAACATTAGGCCAATCTCCTTGATCAACACTGATATGAAACTATTTGCTAAAATTTTAGCAAACAGGTTAAATAAATATCTTACAAGTTTGATATCATGTAATCAAGTTGGATTCATCCCAGGAAGAGAAGCCCGAGATAATACCATCAAAGTTATTCAATTAACAAATCACGCCAGAGTCACAGGGATGCCTATGGTTCTTTTCTCGACTGATGCAGAGAAGGCCTTTGATAGGGTCTGATGGTCTTTTCTGCGTAGGGCAATGGTGGAAATGGGGTTCCCAGAATCTTTCTTTAAAATGTCCTTAGCACTATACTCTAATCCGAACGCCAAAATCAGGGTAAACAACTCACTCTCTGACCCCTTCAACATTAGCAATGGCACGAGACAGGGGTGCCCTTTGTCCCTCCTGCTTTTTGCCATCTCAATAGAAATCCTGGCTCAAAAAATTAGAAATAACAACAAAATTAAAGGTATCAAAGTGGGGGAAACAGAACATAAACAGGCATTGTATGCCGATGATATCCTTTTTACACTGACAGAGGCAGAAAACTCTGTTCCAGAATTGCTAACGGAGCTAGAAATGTATGGTAGCTTATCTAATTTTAAACTAAATATCAATAAATCTGAAATCCTAAACATCAACACTCCCATGCAAATATTACAATACCTGAAAGACAAACACAACATTCTGCTGGCCAAACACTACCTGAAATACTTGGGGATAAATCTTACAACTTCACCACAAGATTTATATAAGCATTACTACATCACCATAAATAATGATATAATATGCAACCTATCTACATGGAAGAATAAACCCCTGTCCTGGCTAGGCAGAATTGGGGTTATAAAAATTAACGTTCTACCGTGCATTCTGTACTTGATGCAGACAATGCCTATCCCATTACAGGACAACTATATCCCCCAAATTCAGAAAATCCTGGAACAATATATCTGGTCAGGCATAAAACCAAGGATCCCAAAGAAGACGCTATACTTGCCCAGAGATAGAGGTGGCCTTGGGGTACCAGACATCAAGGCATACAGACAAGCAATTATGCTTAGACACATAGTGGAATGGGCACATAACACGGACAGTAAGACATGGGTACAAATTGAAAGAAACATTTCCAAATGAAACAATGTAGCCACACTCGCATGGATGACCCCACAACAGAGACCCAAAAACATTCACAATTATCTTATCATGACAGACATACTCTTTGAATGGGATAAACTCATGAATTCTAGTACGCACATTTCTTCCAGATCTGCTCCACTCACACCGCTTGTTGAAAATGTAGAACTCCCTTATCATCAGAAGGGAGGGAATATTACAACTCCATATAGCTTAAAAACCGGATCTCTTCAATTTATCTCAGAAAATGGAAAATTGAAAACACAAGCAAATCTCGCAGAAACCCTTGGGGAGATTTTCTCCTCATGGTTTCATTACAATCAATTAAAACACTATATTTCACATCACAAACATAAAAAAGACTGGGGCAGGGAAACTACAACTTTCGAGAAAATCTGTATTCAATCCACTCCTCCGACACACTTAATATCTAAGTTATATAAAATAACAGTCAATAGCGACCCCAAATTCCTCCCCTCTTACACACTAGCATGGCACAAGGAATTAGACCAAGACATAGATACAGACACCTGGATGAGAACATTTAGAATAACTAAACATTCATCTGTATCTGCTAGAGTGCAGGAAATCCACTTGAAATTATTATGTCGTTGGTACCTAACCCCAGCACGTTTACATAAAATATTCCCCACCTTAAAAGGCACCTGCTGGAGAGGATGTGGAGAGGAGGGATCTCTTCTTCATATCTGGTGTTCCTGCCCGACACTGAACGAATACTGGACAAACATTTTCAAAACAAAGTCTGAAATTGTGAGTACTCAGATACCTAAAGACCCAAATGCCTTGCTGTTAACTTCAGTACCCAAACTCGAGGGAATGGGCAGAAAAGCCCTTCTTTTGATAATGCTAACAGCAGCCAAAAAACTAATTCCAAAACATTGGAAAACCCAAACAATTCCCTTGGTGTTAGAGTGGAAAGCCCAAGTAGACAACCTTTTGATGTTGGAAAGATACCATTACCTAAAAACACACCAATTAGAACACCACGCGATGATAACAGCAATTTGGAACCAAAAGATCTAGGGAACGATTCACCTTGCCCCTGGTCATTCTGAGGTCAATAACCCCCCCTCCCCTTTTTTTTCATTTTCTCCATCTTTCTCCCTTTTTGGTTCTTTATTTATTTCTCTCTTCCTACTGTATCTCCTCCAGACTCTTTTTCTGGAAGGAAAGCTGATATGTTCTCAACTATATATTTACATAGCTCACAGACTAAGAAAACTCTAAAACTGCTAGAATTGCAAAAGACAATGGCCTAGATTTAGAGTTTTGCGTTAGCCGTCAAAAGCAGCATTAAGGGGTCCTAATGCTGGTTTTGGCCGCCCGCTGGTATTTAGAGTCAGTCAGGAAAGGGTCTAACTCTCACTTTCCAGCCGCGACTTTTCCATACCGCAGATCCCCCTACGCCAATTGCGTATCCTATCTTTTCAATGGGATC
>CAJPDP010269911.1:0-12189 GCA_905336975.1 Bombina variegata variegata
CGCCAGAAACACCAGTTATGAAGCAGCAGTCTAAAGACCGCTGCTCCATAACTTGTCCGCCTGCTCTGAGGAGGTGGACAGACATCGCCGCAATTCAACCCGATCGAATATGATCGGGTTGATTGACACCCCCTGCTAGAGTTCGATCAGCTGCGAATCTGGAGGGGGCGGCGTTGCACCAGCAGTTCACAAGAGCTGCTGGTGCAATGCTGAATGCGAGAGCATATTGCTCTCCGCATTCAGCGATGTCTGTCGGACATGATCCGCTGATCGGATTATGTCGGACAGACACATAATAAATAGGCCCCCTAGGCTCTATTTCTGGTTAAATAGAGTGATAGTAAAAATGCTATACATTCTCTGGTATTTTGGGCAGGTTTTTCACTCAAACTCCCGGTAGCAAAGGGGTAAATGCTTTATTTCAGAGTATAAGTGTAAACCAAACAAAATACAACAGCATCATGTGTTTCTGCACATAAACATCTGGCAGTTACTTGCAATTAGTTGTGTGTTTGAAGTCTGAATATTAGTGATGTGATTGTATAGTGTGCATATTACCTGCATACCAGTCCCTCTCTCTGCAGGGGGAAGGGGCCACTGAAGACAAACACTGTGGCCAAATGTAAGTAACCCTAGAAATAAACAATGCCAGCTAGTGACTGCATGAGTTCTTTCCAAGGGTTAGGTCATGATCAGCCTGGCTACAGTTCTCAAGGGGAATATAAAAGTTTTAATACATAACACAAACACACTGTTATTAGGGCAATCAAGGAGTTAAATCAGCACTGCCAGTGTACTGTGCAGCAGTGTCTTTAACCCATTGACTGTAAACAACATTTAGATCACAGTAATTGCTCCACTGCTTCAGACTGACTCACAGAAGGGTACAGGTCTGCTACTCTGCGAGGGAGAGTGTGGGAGGGGCCAATCACAGAGTAAGAAAAACCCAGATGCTGTAACTGTGATGTTTCTTGGAGTGGATGTGCACTTCTATCTGCATTTCAATTAATCATGGAAAGTAACAGCTCCAGGTAGGGGGTGCCCATACACCAGTACACCAGCCCCAACTCTTTCAGCACCTGATGCTATACAACCACTTAAGTTTTGTGGCAGGCGGCCCCCTAGAGGAACAGGCCCGGTCGCAACCTCGACCTCTACAACCCCTCAAATTATGCCCCTGAAACACACATTATGGGCTGTTTTAACGTGCGCCCATAAAGGGGAAAATTTGCCCCTTTATGATTATGGACAAACGTTAAATAACCAGCCATTACAAGTGGCTGGTTATTAATGCACCACTAAGCATAATTAACCAGAGGTCAGACCTCTAGTTAATTAAAAAAATGTCCCCCAATTGCCCCCATAATAAAGTTTACAGTTCCTTGTAAAAAAAAAATTTGTAAAAACAACTGTATGAACCTGTTAAATTGAGGGGATGTGGGATGCCTTTACATAGCAGTCTAGGACTGTGTTTTTTTCTCTCCTTTTTTTTTTCGTTTTCAAAACTTTATTAAGAAACAGCAGAAATGATACATAAATCAGAAGATATAAAATACATAGGGCACAAGCACATAGTACACAATGGTGGTATTTGCATATTATTCGGATTCAAAGATTTATGTCCAGACATCATATCACCTATAACCTATCTGCTTGAAGAGATCTCTTAGTGTGATGTCCATCAATAAACTCCAAGACCCATGCAAGTGTACCCAAACAAGTAACACAGAATGGTTCAGTGTATGTATGCAGTCTAGAAGATAAGCTCGACGTGGGCTTTGTCTACACTACCACGTCGAGAATAGTCTACTAAAGGAGTAGAAGTAGAGAAAGAGCAAAAAGGAAAGAAGAAGGATAAGAGAAGAGGGAGGAAAAAAAAAGGGGGGGGAGGAGGGACGGGGAGAAGAGAGGGGCAAGGGAGGGACGGTATATCAAACAGGCTCTCAGGTGAGGAGCTTCTGGGCTAAGCCCTCAGATTCAACAGGAAACAACATTGTCCCATGACTAGGTGTCTTACTATGTGGTGGATCATAACTTAGAGGTTACCGGTCTCCACAGTTCTAGCATGTATTCATGTATTTCTATCTTGTCATCCCTCATATATCTAAATCTTTCCAATTGTAGATGTCTGTCCACCTGAGTCGCCCATTCCGTCACTGTTGGAGCTTCTACTTTTTTCCACCTCCTGGAAATGAGGGACTTGGCACTGTTAAGCATAATGAAAAAGAGCTGTTTTGAGGGTTTATCTTTAAACTTAGGGAGGCCATGAAACAGTAGAAGGCTATATGATCTAGTTAAGGAAAAGTTAAGTGTAGTCTCCATGACATCCAGGATTGATTGCCAATAAGGCCCAAGAGAACCACACTCCCACCAAATGTGGAGAAGGGTGCCCCGTTCCCCACAACCCCGCCAACACCTCCCATCCGACTGTTTATATATCTTTTTAATTCTGTCGGGTGAAAGATACCACCTAGACAGGTATTTGTAATTAGATTCCAGTACCCTCGCTGAGACCGAGGCCTTTGTGTGAGTGTTTAGTATCTTATGCCAATCCTTGTCAGTCAGGGAGGGGTTAAGTTCCCTATTCCACTGTCTCATGTAGTCAGGAAAAGGGGTCTCTTTGTGTGATAGGATCAGACGATAAGCTATAGAAATCATATGTTTTGGTGTGTTTGGTAGCAGGCATAAAGATTCCAAGATAGTCAGTTGCCTAGTCACATCACCTAACCTTTTGTATGTGGATAGGAAATGTTGGAGCTGCACATGAAAGAACCAGGAAACGTTGAGTCCAGTGCGTTTCAAATCCACTCTACTTCTAAGTTTTTTGTTCGTAAGAAGTCGGTGAAAAGTCACCTGAGTGAGTTGGGTTTTATCTATCAGTAACCACTGTGTATTTGTGAAAGGCATGTCCGGATTGTCCAAGAATGGTGTAAGTGGTGAGGGGATAGAGGTAATGTGTGGGTGCTCCACCAGATTCCTGTCCCATTGTGTAAAACTTTATTTAATAAAGGGATAGTTCTCCAACATTTTGGGCCTAGATCTGGCGGAAATCCAACCCAAGGTTCCCAAGTTCTGTACTCCCAAAATTGCTCTGCAAATTTGGACCCAAGTTTTATCATTAGAATTGTGGCACCACTCAACCTGATGCTGGAGGCTAATAGCCTTCTTGTATACAGCTAAGTTAGGGACTCCCAGTCCCCCCCTCTCTTTAGGTAGATAAAGAGTTTTCCTTGAGATACGCGGCTTAACTCCCTTCCAAATAAATTCCTCTATCACATTCTGCAATTTGTGTAGGTAGTGCATAGGTAGAGGTATCGGGAGAGTCTGGAGGTAATACAGTATTATGGGTAAGATATTCATTTTTACAATACCGATTCTGCCTAACCAGGAGACCGGTTTGTTTATCCAGGATGAAAGATCTCCTGTAATTTCGGTAAGTAGGGTTAAGTAATTGGCCTCATGTAGCGTGTCTGGGGTAGGCGTGAGATTAATCCCCAGATACTTAATATAGAGGAAAGTTTGTAAATTTCTGTCTGAGGAAGAGTGATATTTAAGATTTCCAACTTATTTTTATTTAAGTGGAAGTTAGAAAACTTACCGTATTCCTCGAATTCCCCCAACACCTCCGGAAGTGAGGTAAGTGGATTTGTTAAGGAGAGTAAAACATCATCCGCATACATCGACAATTTGTGTTCCCGATCCCCTATCCTCAATCCTGAAATGTTCTTATTGTCTCTAATTTTTTGAGCCAGACCCTCCATAACCAGGGCAAATAACAGTGGAGATAACGGACACCCTTGTCCGGTGCCGTTAGATATATTGAAAGGTCAGAGAGAATATTATTTATCCAGACCTGGGCTGAGGGAGCTATATAGAGGGAGAAAAATCTTTTGTATAAAGGCCTGCCCAAACCTCATCTTCGACAGGACCGCTTTCAAGAATTTCCAGCTGATCCTGTCGAAGGCCTTCTCAGCATCAGTGGAGACCAAGATCATCAGGACCTTGTTAATTTGTGCATAGTTTCCGAGTAAAGTGGCTTTTATAGTATTGTCCCTGGCCACTTGGCCAGGCACAAAGCCCACTTGGTCAGGGTAGATCAAATTAGGCAAAAATTTGTTCAATCTGTTAGAAAGGATTTTGGCAAAAATCTTTATATCAACATTAAGGAGTGATATTGGTCGAAAATTTTCTGGGTAATTTGTTGGTTTACCCGGTTTAGGGATAGTCGTAATGTGGGCCGCTAACATGGAAGGGGGAAAACCTTGGGATGTATCTAGAGAATTAAATAAACAAGCCAACTGAGGGGATAATATTGGTTTATAAAGCTTATAATATTTGGCACTAAAGCCGTCGGGACCCGGACTCTTCCCAGTTGGTAGTCCTTCTATGATATGTGACACTTCCTCAGCAGATATGGGAGCCTCCAAAGCTTCTGCCTCCGTTTGTGACAGAGAAGGCAATGTGACTGAGTCCAAGTAGGAACTCAAGGCTGGGGAAGAAGATCTCCTTACACTGTCCATGGAAGAATGTGTGTGATTTTGTAAGTTGTATAGTTCATGGTAATATGTTCTTAAGGTTTCAGCGATAGCTGGGCTATCAGCATGTGTAAGGCCATGTTTATCTGTCAGTGAGTGAATATGTGTTTTCAAACGCTTTCTTTTGAGAGCCCTAGCCAACAGTTTACCAGGTTTATCCCCGTATTCATAGTATTTTTGTTGGTTTCGCAGAGCCATTTTCTGATAGTCAATCATGTGCAAATCCTGGACCTCCCTCCTGGCTTTATTAAGTTCAGTGAGTACTAGGGTATCTGAAGTTTTTTTTTAATGTTTTGTCTCTAAATCCCGTATGCTGGTTAAGAGTGAAGTGAACCTTGTCTTAGTTTGTTTTGCCAATATGGCTTTTTGTTTAATAAGCTCGCCTCGAAGTACGCATTTATGCGCCTCCCAGAGTATATGTTTAGGGGTCTCAGCTACATCGTTAATGGTAAAATAGTCAGTAAGTATGGTTTCTATTTTCCCCCTAAGTAACTGATTATTGAGCTGAAAATCGTCAAACCGCCATATGAAAGGGCGGTCAGGCATGGTAGGCCAATTTAGTTTACAGAGTACTGGGGCATGGTCAGACCATGTCATGTGTTCACCACCTATGCTAATGTGGACTGGTCAGTAAATATATAGTCGATTCTGGTGTATAAGTCGTCGGGGTGGGAAAAAAAAGTATAGTCACGTCTTGTTGGGTATTGTGTTCTCCAAGTGTCGTGTACAGCCAGATCTTCCAGCCTGGTGCTGCATTGTTTAATAATTTTTTTTGGAACAGAAGCTAATCCCCTGGAGGTGTCTAGGAGTGGGTCTAAAGGTAGATTAAAGTCACCTGCGAGGAGCAGAGCCCCTTTTTGTGTTTCCAGTATTTTATTGGTAAGAACTGTCATAAATTTATGTTGGTGTACGTTTGGAAAGTATGCATTAACCAATGTAACCGGTCTGTTATATAGGGTGCCCGCTAAGATCATATAGCGGCCCTCTGGGTCCCTCACTTCCTGAATCAAATTAAAGGGTGCGGAGTGCTTTATAAGGATTCCCACCCCATTTTTTTTTGTAGGGCCGGAAGCAAAAAAAGATGTTGGAAATTTAGGGTTTTGCCATTTTGGTCCTCTACCCTTTTTAAAATGAGTTTCCTGCAGGTATACAATGTCACAATGTAACCTAGTTGCGTCTTTAATCAAGTGAGATCTTTTTTCTGGTGTGTTAAGACCCTTAACGTTTATTGTCATGACTGTCAGAGTCTGAGTACCCTGCGGCTCCATTGTGTTAGATGGGTGTTTGTAAAGGTGTAAGGGATTGGGACGTGGGAAGAAGGGAGAGGATAGGAACGGGGGGAGGAAAGAAAAGAAAAAAAAAGGGGGAACAAAAGGGGGGGGGACCGGAAAAAAGAAAAAGATTCAAGGAAGAAAAACAGAGGTCAATAGAATAGTAATAAGTATCCAGGTAGTGCTGGAAGTGATGAAACCAACTGAAAAATACCTGTTCAATCCTTCCTAGCTGTAATAAGGAAAGACAGGAAAGTAGAATAGAATAAGAGTGGGGTCAGTATCCCCACACCCGATTAGTAAGAAATGTAAAGATTCAGGGTTTAGGGGTCAAACTATCTCATACCTACACTGTAGGGTAGGCACAGTCCACTTATATGTGAAGCTAACTGTAAGACACAAGCTCTCCATCCAGAGGAAACATATCTATCCTAACATAATACATTCATCACATGTTTGAATAGGGTAAACTCCAGGATTAGCAAATCCTAGAATGTGAAATAACAGCATGAATCACATAATAAACATTTTAAGTAATAATAATAAAAAGCAAGTAAATTTTTTGTTACAAACGGTTGTTAAACAAGTGAACAAATAGGATCATCTTTGAGATACCCAGACATCCGGCAAAGCGCCATACTAAACCCATTATCATAGTGATGTACGGTAATATTGTAGACATCTGAGAGACCCCAAAGAAACAGGATGTTGATGTACCATAGGCCACGAAGCAGCCCATGTCTGCCAAGATGCCGCCTCACAGTAAAGCTTTAACCTTGTGTAAAGGGAAGTAATTATTGCGAAGCAGACAAAATGACATATAGATAGACAAACATTCTATAAATATGCTAGGATGCGAACTCCTGGACCTAATGTAGTGAGCTGAACAAGATATATTAGCCAATAAATTATTTTTTGAGTGTCCTTCGCGTATAAATTTGTAAAGGCTAGTAAGTATTAGGTACCGGCCCTGAATTGTG
The DNA here is from genome assembly GCA_905336975.1 of Bombina variegata variegata. NCBI lineage: Eukaryota > Metazoa > Chordata > Amphibia > Anura > Bombinatoridae > Bombina > Bombina variegata. Next base: position 6,787 of record CAJPDP010269911.1, read on the forward strand.
GCCCATGTAAGAAATGTCCTGTGAGGTGCAATGTCCATCCATACACAACATCCTGCACTTAGTAAACACATCAACACTTAATACTTAAACTTTATCAAACAGTTGGAAAATGTTCAGAAAAGTGTGTTAAGCAATTAAAAATAATGGGCTAGGAGAGCCCAGGCTCCCAGTCCATGGAATCCAATGCAACACATCTACAGTTAGCATGATAAGAAAACAGGGTACTTATCGAATCCCCTGCGGTGTATGTCCAGGTGGGGGTCTGGAGGCAGGGAGCTCCAATCAAGTGCCAGAAACCTGAGCTGTGTCCTCAGCTACCTGTGAAGCAGGATCCTGCTGAATGTTCTCCAATTGGTCTGGTGGTAGAATATCAATTTCAAGAATTTTACAGAACAGGGGAGATCAGATGGTGATCTATAAATTGCTTGTGTTCCATTCTTAGAGGCTATTAGGCTTACTGGGAAGCCCCATTTATATTGAATCTTGTGAGCTTGCAATTCAGAGGTTATAAATTTAAGATCTCATCTCTTCTGTAGTGTAACCAGGCTCAGGTCAGAGAAGATCTGTAGGGATATCCCCACATGTGTTATGTTCTTGAGGCTACTTGCTTTTTGTGTGATCATATCTTTGTCCTTGTAGCTAAGGAACTTAACTATGATGTCCCTAGGCGGGGCTTTGGGTGAAGGTCGGGGTCTGAGAGCCCTATGGGCCCTTTCAATGGGAATATCTGTGGAGCTTGGTGTTCCCTTTAGAGTGCGGAATAAGTCCTGTAAATATCCCTCTAGGGCCGCATTGGAAACAGATTCAGGAACTCCACGAATCCTAATGTTATTCCGCCGCCCCCTGTTATCCAAATCTTCCATTCTGGAAAGCAGAAACTGAATATTCTCCTCATGTTCACGAACATGCTGAGAATTAGTATTAACTTTAGTAATGAGGGCTTCATGTTTGGTTTCTAATGTTTGGACTTGCTGCATAACTTGATTAATGTCCCTCTTCAGGTCTCCAAAGAAGGATCTCATTTCAGCCAGGACTTTATTAATATCTTCCTTTGAGGATATAGTGTTAAGGTCATTTCTAGTTAGGTATTCCTGAGATTGATGGGGTGTGATAGTAGCCAGATCTGTGACACTATGAGTAGGGAATGAGGGTCCATGCTCAGACATATCTGTGTTAGGTGAAACAGCCTTAAGGTAGTTTGTTAAACTTGAAGATTTAGGCCCCCTCTCTAGCTTGCTGTTTTTCCTGTTAGACATATTGTTGTGGATGTCTAGGGAGCAATAAGCAGCTACCAATGACTTCAGTGACGTGTTTGTCCTTTATATAGATTTTATTTTTATGACCCAGAAACAAGGAGTGAGTGTATTAATAACTGTGTCACAGTTTTTTGTGCCCCAGCTACAAAGTCTGCAAAAAGGCCAGTCTGGGCGCAGGCCACAAGAAACCCAAAGTCAAATGAAGAATTCTACCCCAGAAGCCGTTTACATAGGCCCAATCAAGCCACCTGTGTGTTGAGATTACTCCTTATTTTAGTTCTGTTAGGATGCGCGTATGGCCCAGGAATAAGTGACAAAAATAGTTGCTTACTGGGGTACAGCCCCAAGCTGTGTCTGAAGTATCCCCCTGCGGTGTGTCAATCAGCCTTTACATTCACCCTCGGTATTACCGAGCGCCTCTTCTCGCCCCCTCCTGTCCACTCCTGAGTTGTGACCTGCCTCTTTTTTCTTTTTAGCAAGCGGCTGTAGGTTGGGTGTACTCCAGGCCTGTCGCCCTTACGAAATGTGCGTAGGAATTTCGCCACCTCACTTGGTCAGCAGTCCGGTAGCCGGGAGAGGTTTTTCTTTCTGTGCGGCTCTTTGTTAATAGGCGGTATTGTAGATAGAAGCTCCGGAGCAGGCCGCAATAAGCAATGTAGGGGGTGGTTTAATTTACTTATCCCCAGGGGTCTGTATTTAGTCTCAATGAGGGCCGTAGTAGGATAGTGAACAGTGCCCACAACCACAGCACAAACTGTAAAGAATAAACCCTTTATTTAAGCTAAAATCAGGTGTGAGGCATTAGAGCCAAGATTTAAGCAGCCATCCCCCTGCGTAGCTAGGCTCCGCCCCCCCTAGGACTGTGTTTTAAACTGCACACACATATATATAAATATATATGCTTATTTACATATATATTTATGTGTTAATATGTGTATATACACATATAAATACATACACATATGTATATTTTCATATACATATTTATTTTAAATTTGCTGCTCAACGCTGCACGACTTACCCCCTGCGCTGCGCTAGGTGCTTTGCTGTGTCTCACGGCATCAAAACGAAGCTCCTATTGGAGCCTATGGAAGCACGCTTTCATGAGCGCAATGCTTCCAGGCAATGCGAACGCAAGGTTGCGTTGGTATTGTGCTTAACTTGTAATACCAGTGCACATTTGCGTGTGCTGGTATTACTAAGTGGAGCGCAAATATCTTGCTCACGAAAACACAATTTTGCGTTCCACTCATAATCTAGGCCTATATTTTCTGTAAACATGATTTTAAAATATGCGCCCTCTACATAGTTGAGATTCACTTTCACTGGGGATGTGCTCTGCAATGTTCAAAAGCAGCAAGCCCTATACTTTAGGATAGAAGGAACATTGCCAATCATCTGTACACCGAGGGTGAGCCCACTTATTTAGAATATTACACCAGGCAAGAACTTTGCAAGACTGGTGAGACAGAAATAAACATTTCTTGGCGGACCCAGCAATCTTTTGAACATCAGGCACTTAAAGAGAACAATGAAAAATTAACATAGTAGTATCTCTCTGTCCTACCTTCTACTTCTTCTAAATGTTCTTGGTTACATAGCTTTTTTTTATAACCAGTACTTAAGTATGTAAATGTTCTATATAAATGAGGACACAACAGCCAAAAACAGCTATTTCAAATGACAACATAAAGGTAAACTAGCTATTTGTCAACAACTTAATATACTCCAACAGATCATTACAAAACACTGTCCCTTTAAGCAATGTGTAACCACCAGTCATCACATTGTATTAATTGCATGAAGCTTTCTCTAATGGAGAGTACAGCAATGGTTCCAGCTTCTCTTCTGAGTCTGGATACTGAAAAAGCTTTTGATATAATGAGCAGGGACTGCTTGTTGATAACTTGAAATACGTTTTGGTTTCCATGGTCCCTTTTTACATGCCATTGTATACTATAACTAGCAAATGGTTTCCTATCCTACATCCTTACACATAGAATTGGGTTTAAACTTTAATTAGATCATACCCTTGGAACTTAGTTACTTGCACCGAGGAACTGTGAACTTAGTATGAGTGTGAGAAATGGTTTACAAATCTGTAACATGCAGACATGCTATAAATAATTTGAAAATAATGTTGGTATAAAATTAACTAATTAACAAAGCAATTTATTCTCCTCTTTAAAGTAAACACCACAGCTCTACATTATTCTGTAAACCCATCTCATGTGTGTTCCTTAACTTGTGAAATAAATTTATCAGGAGCTGAATATGAAATCTAAACTAACCAATGTGCTTTGAGGACATGTTATATTCATATAAATGATTCAATTTCATATGCTCTAACTCCTTATTCTAAAACAAGCGAGTTGTAAAACACTTAGGGCTAGATTACAAGTAAAGCGCTATTTATCACTACCGCTCGCGGATTAACTCAACTAGAAGTAAGTTTTTTGCTTGCGTTAGGCATCGCATGTATTACAAGTTGAAAGTAAAAAGTTTTCGCTTGCGCACTAACCCAAAAAGCCAAAGATAGAGTATCGCCACCACGTTAACGTATTCCCCTTTAGACTTGAATTGAGCTCGAAAAGTGGAGAAAAGAAACACCCTACTCGCGTGCACTAGCCCGACATTAAAATATTAATATTTCACATTAAAATGTTCTTCACATAGCAGAATATGTTCTACTTATTCATAAATACATATTTATATATATACAGTCATGGCCAAAAATATTGACGCCTCTGCATTTCTGTCACATAATGCACCACTTCGCCCAGAAGGTTGTTGCAATTACAAATGTTTAGGCATTCTCATGTTTATTTCTTTTGTTTGTATTGGTATGACACAAAAAAAAGTGGAGAGAAAAAAGGCAAATCTGACACATTCCACGCAAAACCCCAAAAATGGACTGGACAAAATTATTGATACCTTCTCAAGATTGTAAGAAATAATTGCATTCCAAGTTTGTGATGCTCCTGTACCAAAGAATTCTGTGGGGCCCAGTGTCAGAAAGTTGGGTCATGGGTCTTACAGCAGGACAATGACCCAAAGCACACGTCAAAAAGCACTTAGGATTGGTTTAAGTCAAGACAAAGAGCTGGAGAGTACTGAACTGGCCAGCAATGAGTCCAGATCACAATCCCATAGAGCACCTGTGGGAGATCTCAAAACAGTAGTTGGGAAAAGGAACCCTTNNNATTCCAATAGAGAGGTGTAAGAAACTAACTGATGGTTACAGGAAGCCATTGATTTCAGTTATTTTTTTCCAAGGGGTGTGCTACCAAATATCAAATTGAGAGTGCCAATAATTTTGTCCAGTCCGTTTTTGCATAGAATGTGTCAGATTTGGCTTTTTTCTGCTATTTTTTGTGTTATACCAATACAAACAAAATAAATAAACTAGATAATGCCTAAACATTTGTAATTGCAACAATTGTCTGGGCGAAGTGGTGCATTATCTGAGAGAAATGCAGGAGTGCCAATATTTTTGGCCAAGACTGTATATATGTCAATCACCCAGAACAAGCGAGTTTTGAGGTGATTGATCTCACCACCTCTGAGGTAGCGGAGAGGAAAAATAAGCAGTTTCTGCTTCTTAAATATGTGGCAGAAGGCTAGTTTGTGAGACCCTGCTCCACTTAGTCCAAAAAGCTGCCCCATAACCTACAGGATCTATAGTCCAATCAAATCCTTGTTTTAGGGTTGTACTGTGGGTTTTGGAAAAAGATGCACACATTTATTTCCCTTATTACTTCTTTTACCTTGTATATTATTTTATAAAATAATTCTTATTTCCCTCCTGGCACCTCTGAGACCACATGCATTGACTAAGCAAATAAGTTAATACAATTAAATCTTAGCAATTTCACACCTAAAAGTGTTCTTCAATATAGAAATCTTGCACCTGAGTTTGATATCCAATGTAATTTCTACTCACCATTAGTATATATGAGGATTTTGTAAATTAATCGTTTGATAAACTTTTCTAAAGGATTGACCCTTATTTTATATACCTTGCAGACTAACTAGATTATGTATGCAGAAACATTGCTATAAAGTCCCTATTTCTAGTCAGCATAGTACTCTGGCACTTAGAATTTATAGTATACTGTAACACTTGTCTAGTCAGCAGGGTACTCTG
>CAJPDP010269933.1:0-11915 GCA_905336975.1 Bombina variegata variegata
TTGTCTGCAGACTGCAGCTGTAAGACGCAACGCCCCCACTACAACCCGGGAACTGTAGCACATCTCTGAAAGGGGAGGGGGCACAAGTTTTACTTCACATTGTTAACCCCACGCTTTGACTAGACAGCATTTCAGGGACAGGAAGCAGATAAATAGCCTTGATCTTGTCAGGTATTTTTCAGTCAGCTCAGTGGTCAGCTCAGGGGGGCCACAGGGGGGGCCAGGGACATTTTTACAGGGGCACTGGCCCCTGTGGGCCCCTGTGTAGAACCGCCCCTGACTGGGAGGAAGGGAGGGGGGGGAGCGGCGCAGTAGCGGGTTAAGCCACCTCCCTGAAATTAGTTTTTGCAGGTTGGGATGTCTGGATACTTTAATGATTGAGGGGAAATTCTATGAAGCCCTCAAGTGGTTTTGCAATTGATTTGCTCTTTGGGTTTATAAATATAAAGGGTAGATGTAAAATAGATATATACTTACATAGTATGAAAGAAATATATACACTTATACTAACACAATGACAGCATTCATGATTCATATAGAGCACTACTGGTGCTTGCTGCTGATTGGTGGCTGTACATATATTACTCTTATTTTTGGCTGACCCATTGTATTCAGCTAGCTCCCAGTAGTGCATTGCTGCTCTTTCAACAAAGGGCACCAAGTGAATAAAGTAAATGTGATAACAGAAGTAAACTGGAAAGTTGTTTAAAATCCTATGCTCTATCAGAGTCATGAAAGAAAACTTTTGGGTGTCTATAATCATTTACCATGGCTTTTCCAAATGTATTTTCAAATATTCTGTTAATCCTATAAACAGTTTCTCTGTAACATTGCATTATTTAATAAATATTAACACAGTTAATAGTTTTATTTTGCCCTGCATTTTTCCAGCACAATAAGGTTTGTTCTACTCTAGAGTTGGCAGAATATAATAAAAATAATAAATTGCTTCATTTACATCCTGAAACAGCTTCAGCAGCACATGAGTTAAGTTTGCAGTATTTCTTCTTTGGAGCTTGTGGTTTTGCTGTCCCTGCATCAGTCAAGGTGACCCCATCGCTGCAGTATTATTAATCCCTTCACTGCTGAGAGAGCTGCAGAGCAAGACCCTACAATAGCGAGGAAGAGCAGAGAGGAACTCGGGATTCACAAGGAATAAGCCATATTGGGGCTATGTGCCTGGCATTGCTTAAAGCGGGACACATTTTATTTGTTTTGTTCTTCTATATCTTTTAAGCTCCAAAAAAGTAGATTTGAACATGATTGAAATACATATCGAAAATGTTCTTGTGTTGTTTTTATACATTTTGCTCCTTTGATTCTGCTAGTTTTATTACTTAACCACTGATATATATAATAGAATTGTACAAGGCGTATATTTGTTTAAGAACATTCTAATATACAAATTACATGGTCTAGTTAGTCCAGTTTACTATTTGTTTAACCCACACACTCCTCACAACCAGTAAAATCCCAATGGTGACCTCCTGAGCAGGACAAAGCAAGTAACTGGCAGCTACATGCAACTCGCTCACAGGCCGTGTTCTACTCTGAAGCTGGAGGGGTTAAAGGGACAGTATGCACCAATTTTCATACAACGGCATGCAATAGACACTACTATAAAGAAGAATATGCACAGATACTGATCTAAAAATCCAGTATAAAACCTTTTAAAAACTTGTTTAGAAGCTCCCAGTTTAGCTCTGTTGATGAGGTAGTCTGGGACACCCACTTAAAGGGGCAGTGTAAACAAAAAGAGTAGAGTCTGTAAACACGCGTATACATCTGACACTGTGGGGCTTGGTTAGGAGTCTGAAAATCAGCACAATGTTCTTAAAAAAAAATCAGCAAAACTATACATTGTTATAAAAACATTACCAGATGAACTATATAAATGGATCATCTATAAAACATTTATGCAAAGAAAAATCTAGTGTACAATGTCTGTATGAAACTGTATGGGTATAATGTATCCCTTTAATGTGTTTTTAATGATTTGTTATAGCTGCTGCACAATATTTAACATATGTAAAAATCATCCTTTAGGCTTGTTCTTGTATTTGAACCTAGGCAGCTGGTATAACAAGTCATTGAAAACAGCACAGTGTCCCTTTTATGTCATGAAAGCGTTAATATGGAAGCAATGCTGCTTTCTGTCTCATTAACCCTATATCTGCCAGCTGCTCAGTTTATTTAGTAGTGAATGTTTCGATTATAAATATTAGGCTGAGTTCACCATTTATTTTGGTGACATTAATGATTATACTAAACTAAAATTCATTATTTTGCCCGCAGATAACACAAAACAAATTATTACAATGCGTGTTCCCTCTTTATTGAAGTGCTTCACTGCTTATTGATTTAAATGTCAATGAATTATCTGAACAAAAGTGCTTTGATTCTACAGATAATGCCAGAAACAAAATACAATACCTGGTTTATGTCAGCTTCTTTCTTACTCTCCGTTTACAGAATCCTCCCTGTTGTTGTCTGTTTACCCAAAATCATTCACTGACTCTAGTTATTATTCCTTTTTATTTGGAAATCACCAGACATATTCTGCAGATCTGTACAGCATAATAAGCAGCACACAAAAATAAATATTTAAAGAAGATAATACTAAACTTGGGGACATTAAAAGAACGGCAGCGAGAGCTCCCATCTTGATTAGCTATTTTCAATGATTGTGTATATATACAGGGCCTTTCTAAATACACACAACCCACTTCTGAGCTACAGGCCATTTTACCAGGGTGGGGGGACATAAACCCAACTCAAAGCATTCCATGTTCATTTGCATTTAGATATTCTCTCTAAAGCTGTGTCTAATTACAGCAGCAACAGTAAACACCATATAATTAGGGGAGTTTGAAAATGTTTTGAATGGATTAATATCTTGTTTGCTGCAATTGTTTATCTAAACTGCACCCACCAGCTGCCTTCTTTGGAGGAGCCAATGATGACTTGTTACTTGTTAGAAAATACCAGCCACTGTCAATATGTTAGCAAAATCTTTATTGCTTTGCAGTTCCTTATCTGATAATCTCTGCTGAAACCAATTAGGGACAGATGTTTGTCAGGTTTAGGTTTGCAAAGCTTGCCGTACGTTCTTCCATGTATCAGAATTAAAAAATGTTTACTTTTTCAGGCTTGCATTACAGGGCAAGGGGCAAAAGAAGTAATACAACACACATAGTTACATTTGTTATGTCAAAATATCAATGTGTTTGCTGTCCCTTTAATAGTTCCAATAACTCATCATGCGTTTATGAATTTAATAGTTCCTTTTCTGTTCTTTATTTTTACCCATCATTATGTTTTTTTTCTCTCATATACTCATAATAAAGTATAGTTGTAGCTAGTAGTTAAATCAATTACACCACTCATCATTAGGCAGAATTTTTACAGAATTCCCCAGAACTACTTTACTTCCCCCACATGCATGGTTTGTTACATGAAACTTTTCAGAATCCCTCATCTTTAAAGTGTATTACATTAGATCTTCACAAACAGGACCCAAGACCAAGTCCAAGGAAGCCTGAAGACAAAGTGTTCCTCAAATAGTCTCTTCCTTTTGGAAAGGAAGATACATTTTTAGAGGACATGGCTATCAAGTGTTTCAGATCCTCAAATAAACAATACTGGTTCTATTCTAAATAATACTTTCTTTCTAATGGTAGTGAGAGTCCACAATCCTTACTCTTGGGAATACATCACCTGGCCACCAGGAGAAGGCAAAGACACCCTACCAGAGCTTTGCATATATCCCTCCTACTTCCGCTTCTCTGCCAGTGGTTCTTTGCCTCGTCAAGGAGAAGGCAAGGAGAAAGAAAGGTGTTAAAATAACCTTTTATTTCTTTTTTTATTTACCTTTAGTGGATAGTCCCTCCCAGATGAGAGGGTTTATAACTCTGAAGCTGGTGCAATATAATAATTTTCAGTAAAGTCTTTTCACACAGCAGGTCACTGGTGTCACTGACTGGAAAGTTCCCAAGCCTCCTCCATTGCTGACCAGATGTAGGTTCTTGCTGCCATCAATCCTCAGTTTGTCATTGGCAATACAAGGATCATATGCAGGATCTACTGAGGATTAACTGCGAGTACAGGGGTTATGGATGCACAAGTACTGTTTAGCCTTGTGCTTGGTTATTCTAAAAAAATCAATAATCCTTTCTTTCCTAGTTGGAATAAAGGGGATTATAATAATTGCAATTGTACCAGTGATGCTACCTGCAATATTCCCTTTTTACCTTCTAGTAAGAACACAGGGGAGACGTGTGTGTGTAACAACTTTTTTCATGTTTGTGTCATGTTTATTTGCACTGTGTGGGTGTTATGCACATAACTTTATTTTCACTGTTCAGGGCAGTATACTGATCATAGATCATTTCTTAATATACCATATGAATTTCCAGTGTACCGGTCACATGCTACATAACCGTACACTACGGAGACAGAAGGCAGTTGTCTGTGAGATTGACAGGCCATTCTTTATTATGGTGGGTGGAGAGGGAGTTGTATTCCTTTTCACACCGATGGGTAGAATTGGCACGGGTCCCGGCCCTTCCTTTTAGGCCTGCAAAGTATGCAGAGTTTTTCAGCTGAATCTTCATTGCAGCACACTGGGACTATATTCAGGAGGGGGTAAGATGCTCTGTACGAGCTAAATGGGGCAGGATATTGAAGTATTCAGCCGCTTACGAGTGGACTTGGATAATATTTAATTTTTTGAAAAAATATATTTATTTCAGTATATGTTTTTTCTTATAATGGAGCAAACTTTGGATGACTAAGACTGTTCCTATGTAATCTGAGGAGACAGCCATAGAGATTGTAATACCTGCAAACAAATGTTTATTATTTATGGAGGTGGTTGTATGCCCTCCTGCCCAATTATGCAATGAATGTTAAACTTTTGTTCTGCAGTCTCATTCATCATCCCACAGTATTCAAGATACTTCTAGCATAAAAGCTGTTCAATCTAATCCGGATAAATCTGACTTTTCAGAGGGGTTTGCTTTGATGCCACCTCCAAGTAAGCACAAGCGTAAAGTTAAGTAATGTGTTTAAGAAGTTAGGAGAACTACCTCTACTACTGCTAAAGCTGTTCCACAGTTTCCAGGTTCTTACTTAGAAGGGTTATCCTCTGCATCAGAGGGTGAAGTATCCGCTGATGATTCTTTATCAGACTCAGATAAAGAACCTGAGGAGCTCACATTTCAATTCAAAATGGAACATCTATGTTTTCACTTAAAAAGAGGTTTTGAAAATTCTTGGAGTACAGGATGCTAAACCTGCAGAGGACAAACCTGTACATAAATTAAATCTAATTTTTAGACCCAGGTCTTGTTCCCTATTCCTTCTTTGATTACTGAAATTATTACTAAGGAATGGGATAGGCCAGGGGTTCAATTTACCCCAGCAGCAACATTTAAAAAACGTTTTCCTATTGCTGAGGCTAGTGTAGTGTTGTTGAGAACCATTCCTAAAGTTGATGTGCAATTTCCACATTAGCTAAAAGGACGACTATTCCTTTGAAAGACATTACATCCTAAGGACCAGAAGCTAGAGGGTTATCTCAGAAGGGTTTTCTGCAGGGAGGTTTGTTATTTCAAACTGTAGCAAATATTGCCACAGTTGATGGAACAGCAGCCTTTTGATGTGACTGCTTAGCGGATAAAGTTTCTAGAGAATCCTCTCTAGGGGAGATACAAAACTGTATATAAGCTTAGAAAACAGCAAATTCTTTCTTATATGATGAAATCATACAAATTGTTTGGAGTAATGCTAAGAATACAGCATTAGCTGTACATTCTAGAAGAGTCGTTGGGTTAAGTCATGGTAGGCAGACATGGTTTCCAAGTCTCGTTTACTGACTTTGGCGTTTATGGGTAAAAATCTTTTTTGACCTGGACAGGGACAGGGGCAAAGGGGGGTTTCCTTCCCAAGGACAAGAAGTCCAGACAGAAGGGGAAACTGGGTGGACTTTTTTGTCCCTTTCCTCAGAACAATAACCAGAAGTACACATCTACCCAGAGGATGGGCTAAAACTGCATGAAGCTATGGCCCCCGAGCCAAAAAAAACTCTGGCAGGGGGCAGACTAAACCTTTTTCAGGACATTTGAATTCAATCAGTTAAGGATCCTTGGGTCATAGATATCATGTCCCAAGGGCACTGAATATGGTTTCAGGTCCCGACCTCCAAGGGAGAGGTTTATTCTGTCTCACATTTTTAAAAAAATCCAGAAAAAAGAGCAGCATTCTTTCAGTGTGTGAGAAATTTGGAGAACATGGGAGTAATCTCTCCAGTTCCTTTAAAAGAACAAGGAAAAGGGTTTTATTAAAATATTTCCATTGTTTGGAAAAAGCATGTTCCGTCCAATATTGGATTTAAAGACATTGACATTGATTTCTGAAAGTCCCATCCTTCAAGATGGAAACAATGAGATCAATACTTCCCTTAGTACTTCAGGGACAATTCATGTGTACAATACATCTAAAGGATGTGCTACTTCATCAATACCTAAGGTTTGCATTTCTAGACCAACACTACACTGCTCTACCCTTTGGGTTAGCGACTGCTTCCAGAATTTTTACCTTGTTTCTGGGAACTCTGCTATCTATAATTTGAATCCAGGGTATAGCTGTGGCTTCATACCTGGACAATATCTTGGTACAAGCACTATCTTTAACGTTAGCAATTTCTCACATAGAAAAGGTACTTTGGATTCCTTCGGAGACATGGTTGGATGATCAACATGTCCAAAACCTAACTCACTCCTCAGACGAAGGTATGTTTCTTAGGAGTGATTATAGATTCGGTAACCATGAAGGTTTTCTTGACAGAGCAGCAAATTCTGAAACTACAATCCGCTTGTCGAGACCTTCAGAGAGCTTCTTCTCCAACTGTGGCCCAGTGCATGGAAGTAGTGGGTCTCATAGTAGCGATATCAGACTCCATTTTGTTTGCATGGTTACATTTATGACCTCTACAGTTGTGTATGCTCCGACAGTGAAATGGAGATCATTCAGATCTTTCACAAAAGATAAATATGGATTAATTCACCAGATAGTCTCTAACGTGGTGGATAGACCCTTCCAGTTTCAATAGACATGAGTTTCCATCATCCAATGTGGGAGATTATCACCATGGATGACAGCCTGTTAGGATGGGGTGCAGTCTGGGGTCTTCTGAGAGCTGAGGGTGTTTGGTCCGTTCAGGAGACTTCATAAACCGATAAATATTTTGGAACTTAGGGCGATTTTCAACGCCTTAAAATCATGGCCATGCCTGCATCCACGTGTGGTAGCATGTCTCAAGCAGAAACATGTTCCAACTATTCTGACAGCTCTGCCATGGCCTCGCAGGACCTTGTATGTGGATCTGGCGAGGATGTCCGTCCAGGGCGCCTCCTTGGCGTCTACCTCTGAGATCCCACCTGCTGTCTCAGGGTTCATTCTTCTATCAAAACCTACAATTTCTCAACAACCTAGCTGCATGGAGATTGAACGGTTGATCCTCTCAGAGAGAGGTTTCTATGATTTGGTGATTGATACAGGCCAATAAGTCTGTCACTAGAAAGATTTACCATAAAGTATGGAAGGTCTATTTGTCCTGGTGTTCTAAACAGGGTTATTCCTGGCATTCTGTACGAATCCCTCAAATTCTCTAGTTTCTACAGGCGGGCCTTGATAACTGACTGGCAGCTATTTAATTGAAAGGTCAGATTTCAGCTTTGTCTGTATTGATAAACAGAAAATTAGCTTGAATACCTAACATTCAATAATTTCTTCAGGCACTGCACAGAATAAGACCATGAAATCTTCAGCTCCTCTTTGGAGTTTGAATCTGTTTCTAAAGATTTTACAACGCCCTCCTTTTGAACCTATGCAGAATTTGTATCTAAAACTACTGACCTGCTCTTTCTTTGGAGGTTCCTTATTTAACTTTCCATCAGGATAAAGTGGTTTTGAGGACAAAATGCTCCCTAAGATAGTGTCAACTGGACATATAAATCACTAAATAGTTGTTCCTTCTTTGTGTCCTAATCATAAGTCTCCAAAGGAGAGATTATTACATAATATGGTAAGGGTATTAAAATCTTACCTGCAGGTGACTAAAGATTTCAATCAGTCTTCTAGCCTATTTGTGTTGTTTTCTGGTATGTGTAAGGGTTAAAATGCCACAGCTGTGTCCTTATCTTTTTGGCTGCAGAGCATGATTAATAGAGCTTAGTTAAAAGCTGGCCAAGATCCACCTGTCAGAATTAACGCTCATTTTACTTGTTCAGTATCTACTTCATGGGCTTTCAAGAATGAGGCTTCTGTAGAACAAATCTGCAAAGCTGGTCTTCACTTCATACCTTTAGAAAATGTTACCATTTTGATGTCTTTGCCTCAGCAGAGGCTGCCTTTGGTAGAAAGGTTCTTCAGGCGGTGGTACCTAATAAGTAAGTGTCTGCCCTACTTTTTTTTCACACCCCTTATTTTTTGTGGACTCTACAGCTTGGGTATTGGTTCCCAAGTGTTAGGATTGTGTAAGGATCAAGGACTCTCGCTACCATTAGAAAGAAAACATAATTTATTCTTAACTGATAAATTACTTTTTTTCTTGTTAGTGAGAGTCCACAAGCCCACCCAAACAAGTTTTTTCTATGGTGACGGAAGTCCTATTTTGCACCTCTTTACCCTACTGACTTTCTTCTTTCCTCAACTATAAATACTAGTGGGAGAGAAGGGGGAGTAGGAGGAATATATGTAACGTTCTGGTGTAGTGTCAGGTGATGTAATTCCCAAGAGTAAAGATCTTGGACTCTCCCTACCAAGAAATAAATACATTTATCAGGTAAGAATAATCTATATGTTATATATTTTATCAACCTTCCAAGACAAGGTTTTTCCATTCTTAGGTTCCTTTGGATATGGTGGTAAACTAATGGCTTATCTGGCAGCTGATTCAGGACCTCCTAGATAACCTTTAAGACAAACTTACATATGAATTTGTCCACAATCAAATGGGAATCAGAACTAGGACCTTTTATTTGTATTTCAACATTTGTAATACTATAATTAAATAAGTTATAAGATTTTTTATTGCCAAACACAATTCTGGAGAATTTACATAGACTGCTTGTTAAAGGGACTGTGCAAGCAGCTTATGCAGGTACAACCTTTTAAAATGGCTGGTACCTCTCTCCCACCCTTCTGGGAGGATGATTTATTCTGATGCTTCTCATTTACATAGCTTTTCTGTAGTCATTACTGGAGTATAGGTTTCAACAGTAAATTAGCTATTGCAAATTCCAAATTAAAAGGAAAGGAACTATTTGTAAACAATTTGTAAACTGTTTTCGCTCTTGTGCTAATCCGAAGTTAGAATATTGCCTGCGCATACATGTATTCCCCCATAGGAGTCAATGGGGGAAAAAAGAGTGGGAAAAAAAAACTTACATTCCACTCTCGCGCAAACCAGATCGTATATTCTCATTTGCACTAACCAACATGAAAATATGAATATTTCACATTTCAATGTTCTTCACATACAAGAATATGTTCTATTTATTCATAAATAAATATTTATATATATATATCTGATAGTTTTTTAGTACAATATATATCTATACCTATAGCTATACATGATTATATATAGGCATAGATATATACAGATATATATAAGAATTTATATTTATAAATACATGGAACATATTCTGCTATGTGCAGAACATTGGAATGTGAAATATTTACAGTAAACACATAAAATCTTTATTAAAAATGAATATTGCATAAATATACTTTTACATGTTTTAATCGACTTAATGGAAAAGGGCTCCAATGCACTTATATATGTGTTTTATGTGTGTACATGTTTATTAAGTGTATATATGTCTGTAAATACACATATAAATACATATGTACACACACACACACACACACACATATATATATATACACATATACATACATATTCATCTTTAGACATGTATATATATCTGTGTAAAAGCCCTTTGCCTGCCTTTTTATTTAACACCTTTATAACTTTTGTGTCTAATATTTTTTTGATCATTTTTATTAGATAGTGTTGTTATGAGTGTAACTATACTTTGTAATGCATTTTTGATGTGTTTTGTGACACTTTTATGTTGTGCGAAACAGTTAAACAGAGCTCTGAAGTTGCATTAATCATTCTAGCGTAAATTGTGATAGCGCTCAATCGATCTCATTTACTTTCAACTCGTAATATGAGCAGTAAGCCCAACAAGCGCAAATCCTTGCGATATACCCCTTATCGCTCGGGCGCAAACATTTGCTCTCCATTCGTAATCTAGCCCTAAATGTTTTACTATCTCTCATAATAACAGTAAAAACTAACATTCACAGTTTTTACCGTCTAGTGATAAACATCCAGATTTTCACACAGCTTTCCAATAACCCTTATGCTCTGCTCTGTAAATTACGAGCTTTATAAATACTTTCATGAGGTTGTAAACAATTTAAAATATTTGGTCTGTTGATTATCAGCACAGATTTAACTCTGGGTTTTAACTGGGCAGAGGTCCTAGAATAACCATGAGGCACCACTTAAAGGGACAATACACTCAAGCAAGAGACTAATAAAAGTAATTGTATTTAGGGCAGCTGCAGGAAGACCCTTTCAAATGAGCTGGGTTCTTTTCCTCCCGCCCCTGGAAAGTTGATTTCTTCTGCTGTCTTTTGTCTACATAATTTTTCCATTGCCAATGTTTTAACAGGAAAATAGCTATATCAGAGGATATCATAAAGGTAAAAAAGCTATTTGTAAACAATTTCTGGAGTACAATGTCCCTTTAAACCAAGCATGTTGAGACTAGCGGTTTACACGTGACAGTTCTGCAAACATTTCCCATTCCCAAAGGCCGATGCAAAAGAACAAGCATATAAGGGATTTTCTTTATAACATGCTTCTATAGTCTGTGGAATATAGGAAGTTATTTATACATAGGGGATGATCACAATGCATCTAATGAATTTTCATTTAAGCCTGTGGTGATTTTTGTAGCTAAATCATTTGATAAGAAGGTAGGAAGTAGCTGGGGTGGATTATGAGTAGGGATGGGCGAATGTTTCCATAAATTGATAATAGAATTTTAATGAATATTCGTTCTTATCAACATTCGATTATGTAAATCGAATTTCTACAATAACATTCGTTCTAACATTCGAATAAGAATATAAACACATTCGCCCATTCCCTAATTATGAGGGCTTGTTAACAAAACAATGGTAGTAGCAGGGACTGAAAACTCATTTGTTCAGCTTCTGCCCCTGTAAAAATAATGACCTGAGGCTAAAGCCTTGTAGTTCATAATGCAGCCACTTAGAAGCTTCCTTTTTTTTATTTTTTACTAAGACACCCCCTCCAAAATATAGTACATTACAATACTTAAAGGGACATGATTTCGTTCATGATTTAGATAGCATGCAAATTTAAGCAACTTACTTTTATTATGAAATTTGCTTCATTGTCTTGGTTTCCTTTTTTGAATGAGCAGCAATGCACTACTGGGAGCTAGCTAAATATATACAGTGAGCCAAGGACAAGAGGCATATATTTTTAGCTGCCAATCAGCAGCTAGCTCCCAGTAGTTCATTGCTGCTCCTGGGCCTATCTAGGTATGTTTTTTTCAAACAAAATAACACCAATGAGCAAAGCAAATTAGATAATAGAAGTACTTGGAAAGTTGTTTTAAGGGATATCAAACCCTAAAAAATTGTTTTGTGATGAAGAAAGAACATACGATTTTAAAAAAGTTCCCAATTTACTTATATTGTCAAACTAACAAACAAACTTCTTACACACCAAAACAGAACTTTTTTTTAGTTTAATGTTCCTTTAAAGGGACACTAAACCCAAAGCTATGGCCCCCGAGCCAAAAAAA
>CAJPDP010270043.1:0-12183 GCA_905336975.1 Bombina variegata variegata
ATATATATATATATATATGTAGCTTAGATATATAAGATGCAGAGCTTGAATAGATAACTAATAAAAGCTAGCTTGGAATGAGATGCTAATCTTATGTATATAACACCGAAGGGTTTCTAAATAACTTATACAGTACTGACATGAGATATCATGAATAGACTATAAAATGCAATGGAGCCATATGTCAACTAACAATGATTTCTCTGTGTATATTTAAATTTGAATGACTCATCACTCCAGCATATCAAAATTATAGTTTAGATATATAAGATACAGAGCATGACTATATAACAGAGGAAAGCTAGCTTGGCATGAGTTGCTAGTCTTGTGTACATTACAGATGAGGGTTAGTAAATAAATAACCTTATATAGTACTGACATAGAACACTATAAGTACACTATTTAAATCGGTGGGCCCATCTCTGTATATTGAAATTTAAGTACAAGTAGTCAACCTATGGACTTCCATAGTATATAACAGAAGTAATAGAAGTTTAAGTAACATTTATGCAACACCAAAATTGTTATTGTTTAAAAAGTTAGATCACGAGCCAGGTCTGCATACCCACGTGGCAGGTGCATCTTATTAGAAATCCATGATAGCAGGTTTGCACAGCCACGCTTAGGAGACACATCTGACTAACTCATCTCTGTACATTAGGAGCAGACATTAGGGGTATAACTGGACTTTCAGTAAAGGCCCTGCAGGCATAGTTATGTAGTGGGCCACTGTTAGTAAAGGAAAATGGTTTGAGACCGACTGTTTCTCTCCCTTCTTCACACTCGTTATATAAAATTCTGTCCCAAGGTGCTACATTACGCAGAGAAGCCACAGGCTAATAATAAGGGAGGAATGAGAGATGAGTCTCTGGAATTAAAGCTTTGGATGATATAGTTGAACTGTATACGGTTAACATAATAAGAGCTGCAGCATAATCAGGAGTATACCTTTTGACTTTATTTACATTGCACCTGATTAGAGACACCCTGTATGCAGCAATACTACTCTAGCTTCCATAAATCTACTAGCAACATGGCAGCAAAGTCCAAAGCAGATAAGAAGCAACAACATCAGACTGAGGCACATCAGGTGTCCGCATCTCCAGAAATACAGGATGAGGCCTCAGTAAATACTGACACGCATCCAATAGTCTCACAATTCTCATCTTTATTTCTCCCCAAAATTGAGCAGCTTCAAACGGGAGTAGACTTCATCAACACAGAATTCAAGCAATTCTCACAGAGGCTACAACACGCAGAGCATCGCATATCTGAGCATGAAGACCGTCAACTTAATTTAACCTCCAGAGTTACCAATATGCAGTAACAAAACACATTGCTCCAAGCTCGCCTGGACGACCTGGAAAACAGGTTGAGGAGGAACAACCTCAGGGTAGTTGGCCTCCCGGAATCAGTCTTAAGTGATTCCTTGTTGCTATTTGCGGAGAGGACACTGCCGGAGCTCTTATATTTAAGCAGTATGGCGGTTCCATGTGTGGCTGAGAGAGCTCACCGAGTTGGCCAAGCAAGAACAGCGGACAACAGCTAGACGTCGCCTAGACATGTGCTCATTAAATACTTTAATTTCAAGGATAAAATCAAGCTGTTGAGAGCTTACAGACAACAAGGTCCACCAGTAATTGATGGAAAAAAGATACTCCTATTCCAGGACTATTCTTTTGAAGTGTCTAGGAGACGCAAATAATTCTCTCCTTTATTGCCAACAATTGTTGAAAAAAGGACGCTCTGTTACACTTATGTACCCAGCTAGATTGAGGCTACAGACTGCTCGAGGACCCAAGTTCTTCGACAACCCAAATCTTCTACAAAAATATCTTGAGAGTGAAGTCAAGGACAGTGTACAAGCACAAGAGAGCCACAATCCAGATACCTGAGCCTAATATTAGTAGCTAGACTTTTTGTAAGTTAGCTCTAAGTACCCAGGTTGTTATAAGAGATAGCCTGATGGCAATGATTTAGTGAGATGTCTATCTTCCTTACCTATTTGTTTTTTCTTTTTTGTCCTCCTATATTATTAGTTTATAGTCTCAGTTCAAGAGTTGCAATGAAAGGGTAGTAGAGTTAATGCTGTATATTTAAGTTAATGTTGAAATGAAGGCAGAAATTATGGGGTTTATTAGTTTCCAAGGGATATTCCTACTTATCATGGGGGGGGGTTTGGTTTGGAACCGCCAACTGGGGACTTGGTCTAACAAGTCTCTTTACAAATGTTGATATTTTTTTATGTTTATCCGGCTTATTGTTTTTTTTATTCTTTTTATTTTCTTTCTTTTTGTTATTTGTCCTCATGTGATTAGGGAATACAGTACTGATGCCTTGGAGGAGCTGACAGCACCACATCTATCTTTCACTATTGATACAAGAGTCGTATCGATGGAAAAAATAGCTGGGAATGATAGTAGAGCCGCTAACAATAAGATGTATTTAAACAAACTCACTCTCCTCACAATAAACACGATCATACCATATTGTACAATGGGTCTTGACTCATTTCTCCAACAAACATAAAGAACATGGCCAACCCGTTGAATATTGTGACTTGGAATGTGGGAGGGGTCACCTCCCCGATAAAGCACAAGGGCATTCTTAAAAATCTTAGATTACAAAATACCCATATAGCTATTCTAGTAGAGACACATTTAGGTGTTGAGGAGCATCAATAACTCAAACAAGGGTGGGTTCATGAGGTGATAGCATCATCATTTGGGAAAAAGAGAGTGAGGGGAGTAGCAGTACTTTTTCGGAAAGGTTTAGATTACAAAGTTCATCATGCAGAAGTAGATACTAACGGTAGATATGTAATTTTGGAATTAGAAATAGAGGGGATTCGCTTCTTACTGGTAGGAGTATATGGTCCTTTACAAGATAAAGCCCAGTTCTGGCTCACCTTACAGAGAAAACTCCTCTAGCATGCTAACTTCCCTTAGTGATAGGGGGAGATTATAATATCGCGCCACAAGTACCGTTAGACAGATTCAAGAATCCGGCAAACCCACATAAAAGTTCACAACTGCCCCCATATACACGGCGAGACACACTAACTATAAATACATTTAGGCATGTCCTCTCGGTGGTTGATGTGTGGAGGGAAAGAAATCCTGAAACAAAGGATTATACCTGTATTTCACCTTCCAAATGCTCTTTATCTTGCATCGATTTTTTTCTGGTGTCAGCCTCATACAAAACTAGAGTTAAGGAGATTGTTATTGGCCCGGTCACAATTTCAGACCATGCATATGTCAAATTAGTGAGCAAACAACATAAGCAAAATAGGTGGGTTTTTCCTTGGCAGCTATATAAAGACCCTGATTTTCGTAGATATCTGGTGGGTGAGTGGAACGCATACAGTGCTCTGAACATACAACACCTAGACAAACCGATGCTGTTTTGGGAAACAGCCATAGCAGTTCTGAGGGGGATAATCTCAAATTATGCAGCAGGGGTTCACAAAAAGTTTAAAGCTAAAGAGTCACTACTCTTGAGACAGTTCCTCAATACTCAAAACAAATACCTTAAGAATCCCAATAAAAATAATAGGAAGGCATATAAACTAATCAAAGACCGAAGGGACACTTTCTTACTACATCAGGCACAAAGATCTATGGACAGAGTGAGGGCAAAGTTTTATAGATTTGAGAACAAATCCAGTAAATTTTTAGCCGCATTAACTCGATTGAGAAGACCACCTAATTGTGTAATGGCTTTTTGGGATGGAACGGAGGTCCACTCTGACCAGCAGAGAATACAAGATTGGTTCTGCAGATTTTATCAGGAGTTGTATAATGGTCCATCAGTGAATGCAGACGTTGGAGAGAAACTGTGGGATAGAATAAAACTGCCACAGCTGGATAGACAGCAGTTGAATGCGCTTAATGCCCCTATTACAGCACAAGATATGTCAACGGTAATTAAAAACCTTCCTCTGAATAAAACCCCAGGTCCGGATGCATTTCCCGGGGAGTTTTATAAACTTTTGGGCCCAGAAGTTTTAGATTCTTTGCTAGTGCTTTATAACGCAATCTTGAAGGGTGAGGTCCCGCCCTCGAATAGCTTCACAGAGGCTCACATCACCATTATTCCTAAGGCCAATAGGAATCCCTTGCTCCCGGAGTCGTACCGTCCGATCTCCCACCTCAACAATGATTACAAATTGTTTACTAAAATTCTAGCGATTAGGTTGGGGAGGGTGATACCGAGTGTGATTCCTTTAGACCAGACAGGGTTTGTTACTAGAAGATCCTCTGTGTTAAATGTTAGGAAAGTACAGTTGGTTATGTCACATTTCTGGAGGGAGGGGCTGAATAGGAGTGGTCCGTGTCGATTGCCGGCATGTCTGCTGGCGGTCGACGCGAAAAAAGCATTTGATAAGATCATTTGGGATCATCTTTATCTTACCTTGGCCAGATTTGGAGTGGGGGGGGGGGTTTCTTGGATACAGTAAAATTTATTTACGCACAGCCCCGAGCAGCAGTCATTGTCAATGGAGAATTATCCCCTACTTTTCGTTTGAACAGAGGCACGAGACAGGGGTGCCTACTTTCACTCCTGTTGTTTGACCTCGCTATAGAGCCTCTGGCATACTTAATTCGTAAGGAAATGGAGTGTTTGGCAATTGGAAGGGTGAAGCTTCACTTTGTGTTCGATCTGGTTGCTAACCTTCAGAGGCTTTTGTCTATTATCACTGAGTTTGGGGAGACCTCAGGATATACTATAAACAGGGATAAGTCAGAATTGATGTGGCTGACACTGGAAAACAAAACGCCGCTGACTGGGTTTAAATTCAAGATAGCTAAGGACCAATTTAAATATTTGGGAATCAAAATGACTGTGAATCCTAATGTATGATATGAAACTAATTATAGGTCACTAATTGGAGAAATTTGTAACCAACTGTCTTCGTGGAGATCTCTCCCGGTATAGATTTCGGGTAGGGTAAACCTGATTAAAGAGGGGGGTTTTCCGGAACACGGTCAAAAACTCCAATGCGTATAGTTCCACAAAGAAACAATAACTGCTACCCAAACAGAGCCTTAGCAAACGGCGGATCAGGCCGGTAACAAGTGGATAAGAGCAAAAATAGTCTTTGATTAAGCACCACTAGGGGGCGTGAAACGTGTAAGACAGTCCTTGCTGTGTATGCCTCTTGCCTGGGAACACTACACTTTTTTACTGGAATCAATAAAATTTGTATTTTTTAATTATACACTAACTGAGTAGAGCCTGCTATTTTTGCTCTAAACCTGATTAAAATGATTGTGCTTCCGAGGCTCTTGTATGTATTCCAGATGCTACCTGTTTTGTTGGGGAAAAAAGATTTGGGGCTACTCAACTCTAAGATACTAGATTTTGTTTGTGCGGGGAAAAAACATAGGATATGATACTCTAAATTGACTGGCGGTTTGATGCGTGGGGGACTTAGCTTACCAAATTTACAACTATATAATTGGGCGGCTTTGGGTAAATTTACGTTGGACTAGCTTAGCGGGGCACACCATTACACCTGGAAAGAGTTGGAACAGGAATTAGTGGCACCATGGTCCTTGGCCATGCTCCCTCATGTATCAGTTAAACAAGCAAATACACAATGAAAGGGTTTTATTATGTTTAGGGAACCTTTGAGGGCTTGGAGGAACATTTGTAAAAGGCTAAATACTTCTAACATCTATACAAAGTTTTTACCTCTCAGGAAAAATCCGGATTTTATAGTAGGATTCATAACGGCACCTTTTAGTCTGTGGGCAGAAAGTGGGTTGATACATGTACAGCGGTTTTTAGAAGAGAACGGGGAGAGTATTAAGTCCTTTCAAACTCTTAGAGATACCTATGATTTACCCTATAACCACCATTTTGCCTACTTACAAGCAAAACATTATGTTTCTTTGTTGATTACTGAGAGCTATATGGCTAGAGATACACTACCAATTAACAACATGGTAACACTGTTCTCTCTCCCATTTACAGAATGCTGCTGGAAAGCACGAATCAAAGAAATTTAACATATATAGTGGACTGGTGGTCGGGAGAAACTGGGGGAAGAACTGTCACATCATATGGTGATGGATAGTATTAAGTCAGTAAAGAAAGCAACCTTGGCGCAAGATATGAGTGACTCTCATTTTAAATTACTGCACAATTCCTACATAACACCCAGATTGTATCAGAGGTGGGTTCCACAGGCGTCTAACACTTGTCCTAAATGTGGGATTTATGACACTGGGATTCTGCACTTGTTATGGCAGTGTCCGAGACTAACTAAATTTTGGAAAACAATACTATATTGGATAGCAGGTAGATGTGGAGTTCAACTGACCCTAGATAGTAGATTAGTTGTTTTTTTGGAGTTGCCTGGAAAGATAAGACAGTATGAGTGATTTGTGGGTATAGCTTTGTTTATTGTGAGGAGATTGGTCTTTAAGCATTGGATTTTAGCTGCCCATCCCACATTCCGAGCGTTTAAGGCAGGCCTTATTCATCAATTTACGATAGAGCTATACGACACTACAACAGACATGACATCTAAAACTACTGCTTTTATGAGAAGTGGGAATGCCTGCTTATCTCATTACCACAAGAGATGACGTCACATCTATTCTCATTTCAAAACAGACTTTTCTTCAGGCGCAGGTTAGGGGCGAGTGGCTCCTAGATTTTAGACATCAGTTAAACTACGATAAACACGTAGCAGAGGCCACAGGTGGTGTAGAAAGGGTGATGTCCCACAAGAAGACTCAGAGATGGGTGCTGCGCTCTCCGAGGATTAAAGTATTTTGTTTTGGTTTTAGTTTGTTTTATTTTATTTTTAGTTAAATTAAGTATATTTTAGAATGCTTCAGTTTAGACTGGAATTGGAGGTAAAATGTGTAACTTCTTCGACTCTGAAGCAGAACTCATTTTTTTTGTGTGTGAACATAGTTAAAATATATAAAATGTATAATGACAACCTGTATTGAAAATGTATGTACACCAGGTCAATGACTTTTCTAATTTATAGCAACTGTACATTGTGGAACTGTTTCTTTAATTGTTTCTTCCATGATATGTATGTGTCAGTATTGAGAAATAAAGAATTAAAAAAAAAAAAAATCACACCTTTACTACCCATTCCCCAGCTTTGCACAACCAACGTTGTTATATTAATATACTTTATAACATCTAAACCTCTAAATTTCTGCCTGTTTCTAAGTCACTACAGACAGCCTCTGATCACATGTTTTTTTATTAGCTTTTCACAACAAGATACTGCTAATCAATGTGAGCTATAGAGATAAAATTGTGCTCTCTCTCCTGTGGAGTTGTCTGACACTGCACTAATTGGCTAAAATGCAAGTCAATAGATAATAAATAAATAGCCATGTGATTAGGGGCTCTCAAAAGAGACTTAGATGAAGGTAATCACAGAGATTAAAAGTATATTAATATAACCATGTTGGCTGTGCAAAACTGGGGAATGGGTAATAGCAAAATGTATGCTTAGCTGATAAATTTCTTTCTTTCCGGACATGGAGAGTCTACAACCTCATTCCAATTACTAGTGGGACATTCAACTCCTGGCCAGTAGGAGGAGGCAAAGAGCACCCCAGCAAAGCTGTTAAGTGTAACTTTCCTTACCCATAATCCCCAGTCATTCAGTCGAAAGAAAATGGAAAAAGAAGAAACACAAGGGTGAAAAGGTGCGTGAGGTTTACTCAAAACAACTGCTGAATTATATATTAAAGAAGAGGGCGGGGTCATGGACTCTCCATGTCTGGAAAGAAACAAATTTATCAGGTAAGCATAAATTTTGTTTTCTTTCCTATGACATGGAGAGTCCACAACGTCATTCCAGTAACTAGTGGGAACCAATACCCAAGCTAGAGGACACGGGATAAACAGGGAGGGAGAAAAAGGCAGGAGGACCTAAACAGAAGGCACCACTACTTGAAGAACCTTTCTCCCAAAGGAGGCCTCAGCCGAGGCAAAAGTATCAAATTTGAAGAATTTGGAAAAAGTATGCAGAGAGGACCATATAGCCGCCTTGCAAATCTGTTCCACAGAAGCTTCATTTTTGAAAGCCAAAGAAAAGGAGAGAGCCCAAATGGAATGAGCTGTATTCTCTCAGGGGGCTGCAGTCAAGCAGTCTCATAAGAAAAATCACACTTTTCAACCAAAGAGACAGAGTAGAAGAAGTAGCCTTCTGACCCTTATACTTTTCAGAGACAACAACAAACAGGGCAGAAGATTTCTGAAATCTTTAGTTGCTTGTAAGTAAAAATTTAGAGCCCACACAACATCCAGGTTATGCAAAAGACATTCCTTATGAGAAGATGGATTAGGACAAAAAGAAGGAACAACAATTTCCTGATTAATGTTTTGACACCACCTTAGGGAGAAAACCCAATTTAGTGCGAAGGACCGCCTTATCAGCATAAAAAATAAGAAACTGAATCATCTGCAGAGCTGAAAACTCCGACACTCTGCGAGTGGAAGAAATAGTAGGAAGAAACAAAACCTTCCAAAATGGATCCTGCTGCAAAACTTTAAGAACTAGATTAAGCCTCCATGGGGGAGCAACAGGTTTAAACACAGGTCTGATTCTAACCAGGGCCTGAACAAAGGCTTGAACATCTGGTAAGCCTGCCAAACATTTGTGCAAAAGGATAAATAATACAGAAATCAGACCCTTTAGAATATTGACCGATAAACCCTTCTCCAGGTCATCCTGAAGAAAAGACAAAATCTGGGGAATCCTCACCCGGCTCCAGGAGAACCCCTTTGATTTGCACCAATAAAGATATTAATGCCATATCTTGTGGTTAATCTTGCAAGTAACAGGTTTGCGAGCCTGAAGCATAGTTTCAATGACCACTTCAGAAAAACCACGTCTAGACAGAACTAGGCGTTCAATCTCCAAGCAGTCAGCTTCAGAGAATCTAAGTTTGGATGGAGAAAAAGACCCTGAATTAGAAGGTCCTTCCTCAGAGGTAACCTCCAAGGAGGTAAAGATGACATCCTTACCAGATCTGCGAACCATATCCTTTGAGGCCATGCAGGAGCTATTAGGATCACCGATGCTCTCTCCTGATTGACACAAGCAATGACATGTGGAAGGAGAGCAAACGGAAGAAACAGATAAGCCAGAGAGAACATCCAAGGAACCACTAAAGCATCTATCAGAATGACCTGAGGATCTCTTGACCCTGAACCGTACTTTGGAACCTTGGCGTTTTGGTGGCACGCCATCAGATCCTACTCTGGAACCCCCCACCTGAGGGTTATCTGAGAGAACACTTCCGGATGGAGAGCCCACTCCCCAGGATGAAAAGTCTGTCAGCTCAGAAAGTCCTACTCCCATTTATCCACTCCTGGAATGTGGATGGCAGATGGAAAACAATTGTGAGCTTCAGCCCACTGCAAAATGTGAGTCACCTCTGATAAACTGGACTAAAGACAGCTGAGGCCATGCTGATAGGGCATTGAAGATAGCTCTCAACTCCAAGATGTTTATGGGAAGAGAGGACTCTTCCCAAGACCACAGGTCCTGAGCCTTTAGAGAACCCCAAGCAGCTCCCCAGCCTGACAGGCTGGCGTTCATATTCACAATCTCCAAGGAAGGTCTGAGAAAAGAAGTTCCCCCGAGACAGAAGGTGACATCCACCACGAGAGAGAGTCTCTTGTTAGGGGGTCCAGATTTATCCTCTGTGATAAATCCGAATGGTCTCTGTTCCATTGATGGAGCATGCAAAGCTGCAGCGTTTGCAGATGGAACTGAGCAAAAGGGATGATGTCCATGGAGGCCACCATCAGACCAATCACCTCCATGCATTAAGCCACTGATGGACGAAAGTCAGACTGGGAAATTATTCATATTATAGCATGGTAAGAGTTATGCTAGGTTAGGAAACTGCAAAGTCAGAGCACCAGGCTGTCATGCCCACATCGGGTCTCGAACTCTAGATAATACGAGTGATGCCTCAATATGAGGAAAAAAATTAAATGTCTATACTAAAATCATAGGAATAAACATAATATGAAGAAATAAGTCCCCAGGGACTAATATATATATTAAAAATCCCCTCATATGAGAGAGCTTTAAATATATAATATGAAAATTAATCCTCATGCTACCAACAGCGGGATAGTCTCAAAATAAGAAGAGACTGAATGCAGATGAATACACATAAAATATTAAAAACTAGTCCTAAAGCCCGTTCACACGGGCCGTGATGTGTTATCTCTCTCTCTCTCTCTCTCTCTCTCTCTCTCTCTCTCAAACACTTGTCTTTTATAATATAGGATGTGAATTAACATACACATAAAACTGTCACTAGATGGCAGCAATTACCATGAAATCTCACGATAACAAAATAAAAGAGCATTTGAACTCTTAGAATATTCTAAAACACAAATGCAGAGAAATAAAAATGAGGACATAGTGGTCCTATTTCCTAATAAATACTAATATTATCCATCTAAAAGGACAAAATCCTGAGGAAATGTGAGACACCTCAGGTCTAAAAAATGGAATTACCCTTCTTTCCAAAAGGGGACTACCCTTATTTCCGAAGGAAAAATTATCAAAAGATATTAGAAAATATCACTGATTATTATTTAAAAACAAGCAGTAGGAGTGTGCAATACTGCTATTCCAATATAAAACCTGGACAAAGCTGATATCACCTCAAAATGATGAAGGGACACTGTCATGCCCCCATGAGGCTTGAATTCTTATCTCTTGTGTAAGGATCCCAGTGACCTTCCATTGAGCTACCAGAGAGTCTCTAAATAAGAGAAGGTGAGCACCATCCAACTCGTATCCCTGTCAGAGGGATAAAAACCAATAAGTCATAGAGAATGATAAACATTCATAAAAATAGAGTATGAATCGGACATAAAGCAACATCCGAAGACATGCTAAATCTCTCCAACTCTAATAATTTCATATAGGTGGGAAATACACTGAACAAAAAGAATACCTAATGGTATATCATACTATGTTAACATAAACAGAACATCTTATATAAAAGGAGGCACCAGATTTCTAAAATAATAGAAATTCAGACCATAATGTCAGTAAACTACCACTAGATGGCAGAAAATGGCAGGGGAATCCCTGCTAATACCTAGCAAAGAAAGATACTTGCATATACAGATTAAATAAAATCTCATCAGGTAGTCAACAGACCCTGCTGAATACAAGGAGTCTAGTAAAAAAACTGATCCTCTATTATTAATAAAGAATAGACTTATTGAGCGCTTCTTTAAGAATGGCATATATAAAACCCTCAGCAGACTTTAATACTCAAATAGAGTAACCTTATTGAGATCCTGTCTGGGAAAGAGATCTCTTATCCAAAAAAGGAGAATAAGCAGCTCATAAGTCGATCACTATCAGGCTTAAAAACAAGCCGACTCCTTAGAAAATGTACCGCAGAACTCCTATTAGAGGTATAATTTACCTCCTCCTAGTGGTGAAACCTCATACAGGGAAACCTCCGGTCGACAGAGGAGGCGGAGGCACCACAGCTGACATACTCACTGAGGAGCTGATAAAGCGCTACACCAAGAGTGTGACACACCGACACAAAGGGAAATTTAGGGCACACAAAGTTTTAGACTCCTTCCCATAACCCTCATAGAAAGGATTTGCGCCAAAGAAAACTCCAGCGGCCATCTTAATCCTGCCGTCCGGAGAAGACCATAAAAGTTAATCCTTGTACTTTATGAATACGTTCTACACAATTCTGTCCTGATTTGAACCCTCTGAAAAATAATAGGGTGCACGTAATAGATACACTTCACAATAGTGTCGCTATAAAGACAGAATAAAACTAGAAATCCCTGAGAACAAGATTACCATCCTGGTAACAGTCTCACTAAGAAACTCCAATATGGAGTAAAAATCTGCAGTAGCGTTAACCTGATGAAAGGCGATATAGAGCCTACGGATCTCAGTTACTGTAAATAAAGTGATTCCACATATAAACAGAAAACCCTGTAAAGGCTGAGTAGAGCACAATACTAACTGCTC
The DNA here is from genome assembly GCA_905336975.1 of Bombina variegata variegata. Lineage (NCBI taxonomy): Eukaryota > Metazoa > Chordata > Amphibia > Anura > Bombinatoridae > Bombina > Bombina variegata. The sequence continues at coordinate 12,029 of CAJPDP010270043.1, forward strand.
TTAAACAGCAAGCGCCCATACTTCAATAAAAGTATCCCTCCTTTAGTACCGGCCACTGCAAACCAACAGAGTGGTTTAAATGCTTCCGCTCACAATGGCTTGAACATGGTTCATTTGTGTTTGGTAGGGGCTATATAAGGCAGATGTATTGGTAA